>OY720452.1:39486911-39519411 GCA_963082715.1 Harpalus rubripes | reverse complement strand
CACACACACACACACACACACACACACACACACACACACACACACACACACACACACACACACACACACACACACACACACACACACACACACACACACACACACACACACACACACACACACACACACACACACACACACACACACACACACACACACACACACACACACACACACACACACACACACACACACACACACACACACACACACACACACACACACACACACACACACACACACACACACACACACACACACACACACACACACACACACACACACACACACACACACACACACACACACACACACACACACACACACACACACACACACACACGGACATCATCGTAAAAATGTTATAATCGGATTCTAGGGACCTTAAAACGTGCTTATTCATTAAAATCTGGATATGCGATTTTTAGCATGAATACAATACCTCTCTTAGCGAGAGGTAAAAATAACCAATTTGTTTGGATAGACGAAAGAATTAAAGCTTTTAACAATCTTAAACATGTGCTAGTTACGAGTCCTTGTTTACAATATTATAACCCTACCCTAATAGTAAATGTACGCTTAGTGTTGACGCTAGTAGTACAGGAGTAGGAGCTGTACTATTCCAAAACAATCTTCCAGTCGCAAATGTATCAAAAGCGCTGACAAACCCGCAAAGGACATGGGCTCAGATAGAAAAAGAGCTATATGCAATAGTTTTTGCTTGCGAATGTTTCCATCATTATATTTTTGGATGTAGAGGTAGAAAGTGACCATAAACCCCTCATTCCTATTTTATCAAAGCCCTTGTGCAACTCCCCGGTAAGATTACAAAAAATGAGATTAAGACTCCAAACATATGATATTAATATAGCTTATAAACCAGGGAAAGAGATGTATCTCGCAGATACACTTTCTAGAATTCCCATGAATGATTCGATAGCTGTTGATGATACAGATCTTAATACATGTGTACTATTAGTAGATTTTAAAGATTATATGAGCGACGAGAGTTTAAACTACAAACTAATACTGATGAGGAATTACAGTGTGTACTAGCTCTTGTAAGAAATTAAGACAATTAAAAAAATGTTCAAGAAAACTGAATTTGAACATAAAGATCCCTATAGCTCTTCTGGAGTATAGAAATACGCCAATCGCACGTGACTTACCGTCTCCTAACCAAATGATGTTTGGTAGAAATTTAAATGGTTATGTACCTATTTTTAACACTGGTATCAAACGTCATTCACAAATTGATTATGAAACGGTAAGAGATAAATTGTGCGGGCGCCAAAATATTTACAAATACTATTTTGATAGAAATGTAAAGGTCTTCCAGATGGGATTGCATGAAGCATACGAATACTTTTACATAGCCCTCTTCAAATCACGACTTATGCATGTTTCGACTCCGCAAATCTAGCCCTTGAAGCTCATAGCCTTCTTCAAATCACGACTTATGCATATCTCGACTCCGCAAATCTAGTCCATGAAGTTGGCGCGTACCGAAATGCTCAAATCTTGACTTATGCACCGTGCGACAAAGATGGCTGACAATCTGTAATGGTTCGTTCGTTTGTTCCTCAAGATTTCATTTTGATACTGTCTAGTAACTATTATTTTATATAATTTTCAACAGTGTAAAATAAGAAATTTAAAAATGAATTATTAATAATTGATATAAACATTTCTACTTAACAATAATTAATATAAAATAAAAGAATGTCAGTTATAACAACCTGTTATATGAATTTAATAAACTTTTTGTTGGTGATTAAATTTGTTGTCATTATGAATTTAAATTAATAGTTGTATTTATAAATATTTAGTATTCAATATTCAACACATTACTTATTACAGGAACAGTATTTTAATACAATTGAGAAGGTTATAAGGAATAGAAAGGCATCCAATAATCCAATATTTCTCAATACAATTATAATTGATATAAACATTTCTACTTAATAATAATTAATATAATATATAAAATAAAAGAGTATCAGTTAACATTAACCTGCTATGTATTAATCACTTACCAACATTGTTGGTGATTAATTAAATTTATCATTCTGAATTTCAATTAATATTTGTATTTATAAATATTTAGCATTCAATACATTATTTATTTCAGTAAAAGAAGAAGGGCATCCAATATTTTGCAATACAATTATAATAAACTTGATGAAAGGATAAATAAGTAGTGAAATAATAATAAAATTTATATGATCTTCAAAAATAGATTTATTTATCCCAGAATGATTCTAGCGACCACTTCTTTTAACGTAACCAGTTGTGAACAAGCCTCACACAGTACCATAGCCTAACAGATATATCAATGATAATTATTAAAGTTATTAACGTATAAATGACAATAAAATATACATTAAAATAAAGTATTATTAAAGAGAATGCATATACGCAGGTAAGTGATGAATTTATTCATTTTGATGATACTAACCCCAAAAAAAATTACAGGTTATGGTAGCAGATAATAAACAAATGTATTTGTTCCCTATATATCTTAAGAGTGCCGCTTCGAAATTATTATATATAAATAGTATGTATTACAACAAATATACTCATATATATTTTGTAATAGCACCACCCGTAGGGCATTTGTAAATAATTAATAAAGTTTGCGTTATATCCTATGTGAATATATTTTTTCAGATTTCTCCTTTATAAGTCTGCTTTGAAATTATTATAAATAAATAGTATACACTATAACAAATTATTAATTGTATATTTCAATATAGCGCCCCCCGTAGAGGGGTATGAAAAAAATTCATGAACATTTTGTTATCTATATCATATACACTTGTAATCTTAGATAATCTCTATATAAGTCCGCGTGCCGACTTGAAATTATTATAAACAAATAGTATACACTATAACAAATTATTAAATGTATATTTCAATATAGCAGCCTCCGTAGAAGGGTATAAGAAAAATTCATGAACATTTTGTTACCTATATCATATACTTGTAATCTTAGATATTCCCTATATAAGTCCGCGTGCCGCCTTGAAATTATTATAAATAAATGCTATATATTACAACAAAGTGACTAATATATATTTCAATATAGCGCCCTCCGTAGAAGGGTATAAGAAAAATTCATGAATTATTTTTTACCTATCATATAGTGCCTCCTGTACTATAGTATTTTTTAAAAAATCATAAACATTGAGTGGTCCGTCTCATATGTATAATTACAGATATATTCTATATAAGACCACCTGACGTCTTTAATTTATTATAAACAAATAGAATGTATTATAACAAATTATTTACTATATATTTGAAAACAGCGCCTTTTCCACCGTACAAATATTTGTAGAGGTTAGAATTTATTTTTGTATTATAACTCGTATCATAGATGGCACTGCAGCATAAAGTATGATTACAAGAGTAAAACTTTATGCAATACATTATACATTTAAATTTAAAGCAGAAAATGATTTATTTTATAACGGCTTTAAAACAGATAAAATGGGCATTCTGTATAATATATGCAATTGATAATGTAATGTTGTACATCTGGAAACCACAATGACCCTTTATTGTTAATCTTATGTATTTATTCAGCCACTATACTATTTTTTACACTGATATGTTATATTTTTAAATATGTATTTATGAAGTATTATTAAATAAATAATTACAAACTTATACAAATAAGGATACTTTTTTCATTTAACCTTTACAGATATATATTACGATATTTATTTTAATTATTATATTATTCTCTTTATACAAATATTCCATATTGTTAATTTTTGTAAAATTTATTATTTGTACCTATTGTTAAATTTGCATTTAAATTTAGAAAATATGTAAGTATACGTATTATAAATTAAAAGAAATTCAGATAAAAAATGTTGTCTGAGCAATTGCAAGATTTATTTGGCCAAATTACTTATTTAATTCTCAAATTATTAAGCTATCAGTTATGTTTATAAAATTTATAATAGTATGTATTCAAAATTTAAATATTTTAAATAACTATTTAGACCGCGCTTGTATCGGTGATCCAACGTTTAGCCTTTTGTAATAATTTGAATTTATAGGTAACACTATGTTCATGAATATTTTTCATACCCTTCTACGAGGGACGATATATTGAAATATATATTAAATAATTTGTTGTAATGTATACTAATTGTTTATAATAATTTCACGGCGGCACGCTAATTTATATAGGAAATATCTAAGATTAAACTTATACGATAGGCAACAAAATGTTCATGAATTTTTCTTATACCCTTCTACGGAGGCTGCTATATTGAAATATACATTTAATAATTTGTTATAGTGTATACTATTTGTTTATAATAATTTCAAGTCGGCACGCGGACTTATATAGAGATTATCTAAGATTACAAGTGTATATGATATAGATAACAAAATGTTCATGAATTTTTTTCATACCCCTCTACGGGGGGCGCTATATTGAAATATACAATTAATAATTTGTTATAGTGTATACTATTTATTTATAATAATTTCAAAGCAGACTTATAAAGGAGAAATCTGAAAAAATATATTCACATAGGATATAACGCAAACTTTATTAATTATTTACAAATGCCCTACGGGTGGTGCTATTACAAAATATATATGAGTATATTTGTTGTAATACATACTATTTATATATAATAATTTCGAAGCGGCACTCTTAAGATATATAGGGAACAAATACATTTGTTTATTATCTGCTACCATAACCTGTAATTTTTTTTGGGGTTAGTATCATCAAAATGAATAAATTCATCACTTACCTGCGTATATGCATTCTCTTTAATAATACTTTATTTTAATGTATATTTTATTGTCATTTATACGTTAATAACTTTAATAATTATCATTGATATATCTGTTAGGCTATGGTACTGTGTGAGGCTTGTTCACAACTGGTTACGTTAAAAGAAGTGGTCGCTAGAATCATTCTGGGATAAATAAATCTATTTTTGAAGATCATATAAATTTTATTATTATTTCACTACTTATTTATCCTTTCATCAAGTTTATTATAATTGTATTGCAAAATATTGGATGCCCTTCTTCTTTTACTGAAATAAATAATGTATTGAATGCTAAATATTTATAAATACAAATATTAATTGAAATTCAGAATGATAAATTTAATTAATCACCAACAATGTTGGTAAGTGATTAATACATAGCAGGTTAATGTTAACTGATACTCTTTTATTTTATATATTATATTAATTATTATTAAGTAGAAATGTTTATATCAATTATAATTGTATTGAGAAATATTGGATTATTGGATGCCTTTCTATTCCTTATAACCTTCTCAATTGTATTAAAATACTGTTCCTGTAATAAGTAATGTGTTGAATATTGAATACTAAATATTTATAAATACAACTATTAATTTAAATTCATAATGACAACAAATTTAATCACCAACAAAAAGTTTATTAAATTCATATAACAGGTTGTTATAACTGACATTCTTTTATTTTATATTAATTATTGTTAAGTAGAAATGTTTATATCAATTATTAATAATTCATTTTTAAATTTCTTATTTTACACTGTTGAAAATTATATAAAATAATAGTTACTAGACAGTATCAAAATGAAATCTTGAGGAACAAACGAACGAACCATTACAGATTGTCAGCCATCTTTGTCGCACGGTGCATAAGTCAAGATTTGAGCATTTCGGTACGCGCCAACTTCATGGACTAGATTTGCGGAGTCGAGATATGCATAAGTCGTGATTTGAAGAAGGCTATGAGCTTCAAGGGCTAGATTTGCGGAGTCGAAACATGCATAAGTCGTGATTTGAAGAGGGCTATGTAAAAGTATTCGTCGGTTGAGACCCTAGCCTTCCAGATTTGCAGATTGGAGAAGAAATAAAGATTCAAAATCCGGAAAATAATCTATTTGATGATCCCGGAATAATTATAAGCAAACCGAATAAACCTAGATCTTATAATATTCTGACAAAATCTGGAAAAATTCTCAATCGAAATAGGAAATCCCTAAAACCTGATGTTTCTAGGTTTAAGCCTTTTGAAGTGAGCTTTAACATAGATGATTTATTATAGGGATACTGCAAAACATGATCTTTATGATAACGAAGTTCCTATTAGAGACAACGCGAACTCTAAAAACGATAAGGAGTTAGAAAGTCCATTTGCATAGTCTAAACCGACGGTTCCTGACATAAGTGCTAACCGAAGTTCAAGAATTAGAAAAAGATCTGGTTATCTAAAAGACTATGTTTAATATATAATTTAATACATAAGCTTTAACTATTATTTGTATTTATTACTTTTGTTTAGAAAAAGAAAGATGTCATGTAAATATTCATATATACGCGCCATTAGAAGAATGACGATGGTACTGGAAGATGGCGCAGAGATAACAGGTGACGTGGAGATAAATGAAGATTGACCGACCTTTTTGTATAATAGTTACTCTGAATAAAGACTTGTGTTATTAAAAAGACTGATTATTTAACAGACCACTACACACACAGGCACACATCATTGTAAAAATAGTAAACACGTGTTGTGGGGACCCTAATTCATGCTTATTCACTGAAAAGCATTACCTCTCTTATAGACCGGCGGCTAGTGCTACGTGAAAAATATATCATGGTATTCCAAATACTCATCCTTGAATTTCAAATTTAAATACCCTGGCGAACTATTTGCTGTTCTCCCCGGAAAAAATATGATCTACCCAGCTATGGGTCTGGTCATGACCCAAAATTGTTTTAAAAAATTATATTTTAGAATCATACAGAGAATACTCTGTATGGGACCTGCATGAAATGACATTATGTAAATGGTAGCCGATAATAAATGTCAGCCATTTTCAATCATTGCAGGGGCGCTAGTCTTTTATTGCTGTAAATTTTACCTATCTGAAATTGCCCATGCCATTCTATTCGTGTTTTAGTTAACTAACATTTTTTTCTTAAAAGCCACAAAAAAAGTAAAATATTTTTTTAAAACAAATTTGGTTCATTATCCACAGTTGGGTATGTCGTCTTTTTTCCGGGAATCGGGAAAGACAGCAAATTAGGTTATTTAAATTGAGCACCAAGGGTTAGTATTTGGAATACCACCATACATTTTACACGTAGAACTAGCCCCCGGTAGAAGACAAATAAAACACATTGTATTTGCCGTTAATTTTATAACAAAGTTTATTTTATATTATACAGTATGTTATAAATGACGATTAAATGTTAGCGCTGAAAATAAGAATATTAAAACACATTTATCACCCAAACCAGTATATACAGTATTAGTACAAAAAATAACAAATCTAGATGACCGTCGCCTGGCCGAACCCGGTCACGCGGAATCCTCCACACTGTGATTATTTCTGCAAAAGAATTAACACATGAGAAAAACTCAGTGAGGAGGCAATCATTCAAAAGGTACATGCATTCACACACCGTACACCTCGCCGTACACACATGTTGGCAACTACGGGCAGTACCGCTAGTTACTACGGGTCCTCTGCCGCTTCGGTGGTGATCCGGAGACAATCCTCTTAACCAACTAGATCAGATCACTACAGCCCTAACTGCTGCTAGCGTTGGCGACCACAGATGCGGGTCACTACAGCCTTCCCTGCTGCTACGCTGGCGACCCTCGGGTTCCACGAGCGGCCACTACGGAACCACTGCCGCTTCGGTGGTGATCCGGAGACATTCCTCTTAACCAACTGGATCAGATCCCTACAGCCCTAACTGCTGCTACCGTTGGTGACACCAGATGCGGGTCACTACAGCCTTCCCTGCTGCTACCGTTGGCGACCCTCGGGTACACACGATGCGGCCACTACAGTACACCGTACTGCTTACACGCACAATCATACACACGCTAGATTAACTCTCTCACCTGAATCACTACAATATCGATGTTCTCATACTGAAATCTAGAAATAAGCTGAAATAAAATACGTGAATACCAGTATCATTAAATGTAGCTCTTATCCAACAGCATCGGTTACGTACCTAAATAGCTAATTCGAGACAAAACATAATAAATTTAATAAAAATAATCTTACGCAAAATAATTACTATGACAAGTATTTGTATATACGATGGAGCTAAACATAAATAACGTTGTAACCTCTGCTGAAACCTACTATCAAATCTATTATTTGTTTATGGTTTATCTGGAGAGGTTAGAATATGTTTATGTTACAATTTGTGTTACAGATGGCACTGTGGCCATAAAACTTGATTTATTCAACTTACTTTCATTAAAATATGCAAATAAAACCTTGGCCCGTTCTAGGAACCCACTTTTATAGATCGGGTTTCTTAAAAGTGCCGTTTAACCATATAAGAATATAATGTAAAAGCGAGCTCCATAATATGCAGTACTTAGTACTTTTATTATACGAGCCTAACACCAAAAATACTATGATAGTAATTTACGTCATAGTCCGATAATAGTTATTTATATTATAAGGATCGTAACGTCAATTATTATGGTAGTAGTTGTAAAGATTATAAAGCGAGACGAATTCGAGTTTGATAACGCGACGTGTGCCATATGATTGGTTATGATCCATTATATACAAAATTTTATTTGCTGACGAAAATCAATGAAAAATTAAAATAAAGTATGCGGTATTGAACAAAAAGCAAAAAATAATCTGAAAAATCAGGTATGCTGTTTTCGATTTGTTTGTTACGGTACTGAGTACTCTAGTGGATTCATTATGATCCTCGGCTTATAATGGACGACATTAGTGGACTCAAATTGAGGACCATAACGTTGTCATTATGATACGGCAGCATATAAATAAGTTTTTACGGCACGAATAAAATGTTTCGAAATGAGTACCGTAATAATTATTTAACAGACGTATGACGTACAGCATTTTATTTCATACATGTGTCGCAAATTTGGACGAAAATTTGCAGTAATTTCCTTTTTTTCGCTCTTAAAAAAATCACGTCGCTTGGTCTTAATAAAAATAAAACAGTAATGACAGCAACTAATTTTGTTTTTTTACTCTTCTAATATTTTTCAAAATTGAGAACAAAAATAGTACCTATATTAAAGAACGTGTTTTATAAGACGTTTTTTTCGCACGCGACATGTGCGAAAGAAAGTCTTATAAAATGAGTTCTTTATATTATTTTTTATATTTTGCGCCTTCTACAATAACATTTACTTACTCAATTTGTGATTATATTTGTAACCATTTGTACATTTTCATGTAAATAATCTTCCCTAAATAAAAAAATAATAATAATTTCGACATTATATTATTAAAATGAATTGTCAATTAACTAAAAATAAATTAGGTAAAAATGGGTTAAAGAAACGTCATCTAGTACCAACCGTCTAAAACAAAAAATTACGTATCGAAATGAAGGTCATTACGATACACAATTGCGTATCGTAATGACTTCATTATGAACGCAAAATATAAAAACGATATTTCCGATCAAATCCTATTAAAATCTTCGTAGTCCAGTCATTAGGTAGTTTTACCCTGCAAAAGGGCGGGTATTTCTGATTTTTGATAAGTGCGTGATGAAAAACTGAGATATGAGCCGATTTTCAGATATTTAAACTTTTAGAGGAATTTCATATGTTTAAGGTGTTAGTAACTCTCACATCGTTCATCTGTAAAAATTGTGTTATACATGATATGAAAGAGAATTTCATGGCGAATTCAAATTTTCAAACTGCGTTATCGTAGCTTTAACCTTTAACAGGATCAGAATGGTGAATGAAAAATTGCAGGAAAACGTTGACAATTTAATTTTTAAATCATCGATAATTTACTTTTTTCGGTACCACAACGAATGTAAACTGTTATAAATAGTAAAACCTATTAGACTAAGAACTAAATATGTAATATTATTTATTTTCTGAATGATTGTTATGAGCAAATGGCAAATCTTAAATATGTCGCTATTTTTCCCAATGGGAGCGTTTGGGCAAAGCTTATCGTAGATGGCAGCAACGGACTAGCGACCTACGCCCGGGAATATTTGAATTGGTATCATCAAAGTTGTAACTTTATAACATGTGAACTATTCAATATATATTGTATATTTAGTTCATAAATAATATTAATTTGAATAAATATATTATTGTTGAATATTATCTTTTTACTTTAATTAGTTTGTAATAGTTCATTTTGTATCTTCGTTCGTTTATGTACGAAGTTTTGTTGTAATGTTATTTAAATTTTGTGAGAATGTCGGATAAAGATAATTATAATTTGTGGAAATTAGAAACGCTGAAAACTGCATGAAGATGCCGTGGTGCGAGTGTAAGAGCAAGAAAAACTCATTTAATTAACAGCCAGGTCATTTTGTTTTGACTATGTAAGGTTAAATTTAATTGATTTTTTTTGTTTTGTACTTCGGGGAAAATATTATTGGCACTGCACCTCTTCTCAAAATTCTCCTTGTATTCATGAAAATTTGATTTACAAATAATTAACATAAACAAGTTTTAGATATTTATAAGCCTCACGAAAGTCTTACCAGTATCATAACTTTCTGTGAGGAAATCTGTTTTCTCAAAATGCTGAGAGCAAACAAATGTCGAGTTTGGAGCATATTTTTTTAATTATAATTCGTATAACCATAACTTTCTTTCTATTCTATATTTCGCATGCAAGTTTGTTTTACTTTTACAAACACAACAGAACGCATTTTTATTTATGGACCTAACCCCGTTACTAGTGTTGGCGCGAACTATCAATTTTCTTAACAAATTCCGCAAATTTAGTTACACTTTATGCTAGCGCGCTATACTACGTGTACGTATTTCACTACACACTTCCAGAAAATATGCTAGTCCAGTGCTGCCATTAATTCGCACAATGGGCACCAAACACTCCCATTGGTCGGAGGTTCCCACACTTCGATTTCCGGAAAATATTGATATGTTATGCAGCGCATTTTGCTGGACAGGATTCCGTAAAATCATAATTAATTAATAATAATTAATGAATAATAATAAATAATTTGTAAAAAAATAAGAAAATATATAATAAAATATGATTCAAATGAAGCATAAAGTGGTGGCTATTGTGCGAATTAATAGCAGCACTGGACTAGCGTATTTTCTGGAAGTATGTAGAGAAATACGTACACGTAGTATAGCGCGCTAGCATAAAGTGTAACTAAATTTGCAGAATTTGTTAAGAAAATTGACAGTTCGCGCCAACATAAGTAACAGGGTTAGGTCCATAAATAAAAATGCGTTCTGTTGTGTTTGTAAAAGTAAAACAAATTTGCATCCTTTGCCGAAATATAAAATAGAAAGAAAGTTATGCTTACACGAATTAAAATTTAAAAAATATGCTCCATACTCGACATTTGTTTGCTCTCGGCATTTTGAAAAAATAGATTTCCTCGCAGAAAGTTATGATACTGGTAAGATTTTCGTGAAGCTTATAATATCTAAAACTTGTTAATGTTAATTATTTGTAAATCAAATTTTTAGGAATGCGTAATACGAGGGGAATCTTGAGAAGAGGTGCAGTCCCAATAATATTTTCCCCGAAGTACAAAACAAAAAAAAATCAATTAAATTTCGCCTTACATAGTTAACACAAAATGACCTGCCTCTTAATTAAATCACTTTTTCTTCCTCTTGCACTCGCACCACGGCATCTTAATGCAGTTTTCAGCGTTTCTAATTTCCACAAATTATAATTATCTTTATCCGACATTCTCAAAATTTTTAAATAACTTCACTACAAAAACGAACGAAGGTGCAAAATAAACTATTATAAACCAATTAAACTGAAAAGATAATATTCAACAATAATATATTGATTCAAATTAATATTATTTATGAACTAAATGCACAATATATATTAAATAGTTCATATGTTATAAAGTTACAACTTTGATGATACCAATTCAAATATACGCTAGTCCGTTGCTGCCATCTACGATAAGCTTTGTCCAAACGCTTCCATACTTGTAAGCTTAAAATTTGTACCCGCCTTTGACGTTTTTGCCGGTCATAAATTTTACTCCTATTGTAATCTACGACCCTTCCAAGTACAATGCAAATCTGTATCAATTTTGTTAAACAGCAATTTGAAATACATTTTTAATATCTATTTTAAAAAGGAATCATACATTCTTATATACTTTAAATAAAAAACAATAAAATTATTATCATGACCATGACACTTTTCAGTATAAAACATACATATGAAAAATAAAATAATAGAACAATAAATAAATTCTCATAAGAATTAAAAGAAATTGTGGCCAGCATGTGACCTCCCGCCAATTCCATGTTTAAAATAGCAATAAGATTGAAGTAAAGTATCAGTTTTGGTTGATCATTTGTAAACAAAATCTAATACCCTGTGGTGGAAGTATGTCGTATAGAATTCTATTAGTGACGTCACATTATCGCAAATTTGGCAGCACGACGCGTATACGCAATGATTCCCTCCTCCCCGAGCACCACTTGTAGTATCGCTTCGTTACACGAAAAAGAAGCTGTCGCATTCATTGTTTCTCTCTGTGATATAAATGTAAGCAAGCATATCCTATCTCTTTCTTCTTAATTTTTGACATATAGTGATTTTTGATTTGAATGCACTTCGATGTAATTTAAAGTCAAGGTAAGAGCATAAATTAAAAATCAGATGTGGCTAACACATGACCTCCCGTCAATTCCATATTTGAAATAGCAATGAGCTTCAAGTAAAGTATCACTTCCAGTTGATCGTTTATAAACAAAATCTAATTTGTTGTTCCAATAAATAGAAAAGTCTGTAATACCAAATTTTGGAGTGCGTGGCGCGCAGTCGACAACCACGCCATCGAATAGCAGTAGCATCGAAAAACCGTTCCATCGAAAGTCGCCACGTCGACACATACCCCCACCACAGGCCGTAGCTACGAAAACCGTCACATCGAAAGTCACCACGTCGACAACACCCCCCACCACTAACAGTAGCTACGATAGCCGTCACATCGAAAGTCGCCACGTCGACATCACCCCCCGCCTAAACGCCCCTGAGTCTTTCAAAGCGTTAATTCAGCTGACTCGCTATAACAAAGTTTGTACTTCACATTACTTACATTAAATGACACCGCCATGTACGAGTATGTCATGGTATTTACTCAAATGATTAAATGGAATAAAATGACTATTTTTGTCAACAATTTTATGTTACAAAATATAAAACAGTTAAACAAATACTGAAGGCAAAATTATTCACAATATTCACCAGAAATTAAGTAACAATAATTTTATTTTATCCAAAGCTGACAAAGGGAAAAGTATTGTCATTCTTGACAAATCATACTATTTAGATAAAGTCGACAATTTCATTTATATCCGAGCTTAAGTCAGACCCCACGCCTAGTTTTCAGTTAAAACTTAGGTTGTTATTAAAGAATTGTGAAGCTTTTATCAATAAGGAAAATAGTTTCAAATTTATCAATTCTAACCCCTCAGCTCCAGTATTATATGGCTTACCTAAATTACATAAAGACAACATACCCATAAGGTCAGTTGTTTCAAACGTACAAGAACCTACATACAAACTGTATAAATTGTTTCAAAGCGCATGCGCCAAGTGTTAGACTGCGACAAAAAGTTAGTGCCGATTGCCGTATACCCGTCCTTGCTTATACAAAATATTGAACTGGTTTAGAAAATAAAAACTTAGGTTAGGTATAGGAATACAATTTTTATAATAGACCATTTCAGAAATTTGAGCGACCACTAGATTTGCTTTTTGAACTAAAAAGTTAGTGCCGTTAAATGGCGGAATTTCAAATTTATGCGTGACCCGGGCATATAGTTTTAAATTTTAGAACTTCATTGGAGTTGTTAATATGAATTTGAATATAAGGTATGGTTTAAATTTTTACTTTACAAATAAAAACTTAGTTTAGTATGTGAAAAATTGAAGTATATTCATCAATCAATTATAAAATATTGTATTACCATACTTAACCCCACTTTTTATTTTCCAAACCAGACAAAACATTTCAAATGTCAATATTTTGGGGACCAGAAGTTTAATACCCATCATAAGTACTTGAAAAACGAAACCAACAAAACAAAAAAGACAGTGAAATAAACAGAACTGTCATGTAAACAAGGATGGATATACGGCAAACGGCACTAAGTTTTTGTCGCAGTTTAACACTTGGCGCATGCGCGTTGAATTTCTGAAATGGTCTATTGATTGATGAATATACTTTATTTTTTCACGTAGTAAAATAAGTTTTTATTTGTAAAATAAGAATTGAAATCATATCTTATACTCAAATTCATATTAACAAGTTCTGTGTAGTTCTAAAATTTAAAACAATACCGGGGTCACGCATAAATTTGAAATGCCGCCATTTAACGGCACTAACTTTTTAGTTCAAAAAGTTAATGTAGTGGTCGCTCAAATTTCTGAAATGGTCTATTTCAAACATATTCACAGTGTGAAAAATGCATTAGATTTAGTTAATAAAATTAAAAATAAAAATGGCCCTACCAACTCTAAATTAGTGTCATTTGATGTTTCAGGTCTTTTCACAATAGTTTCAGTAAATAAATTATTTGAAATAATTAATCAAAATCTAATAGACAATAATAATGATAAACAAATAAGTGATGAATTTTTAAAATTGATGAAATTATGCCTTTTTCAAAATAATTTCAATTTCAATGACAAATTTTATAAACAAAATGAAGGTTTACCTATGGGCTCTCCATTATCACCAATTTTGGCGGAAACGTAAATGGATTATTTGGAAACTAAAATTTTGACAAGTCAAAATTTCTTAATGGACCTTTCCAATTTAAAGAGATAGAAGATATGCGCAATGGGGATCTGCCCATAGTAAGAACAACTCAGATATATGACGTTTGATTCTAAAACATTTAGACGTAAAATGTGAGAATATCTCGGATAACTTTAAAAAATCTTATCAAAATAAGTTACAAAAGCTTTTATTGAAGGTAAAATGTCTAACGATGCAAATTTTCACTGAGAATACAGGTATTTTAATTACTGCAATATTTTTGACGTTTCGTTTGACAGCCTAACTGGCAGATGTTCGCGCCATTTTCTTACTATTTGCAGCGATAGAAAGAGATAGCCCTTAAATTTATTATTATTAATTATTATTATTATATTATTAATAATATTTTGTTTTGGTTTCGTTAGACCGATGACATAATTTGCAGGTACTGAAAGACAACTACATTCTTTGATAAACTATATTAATACTTTTGAAAATAACATTAAATTCACTATGGAAATAGAACATGAAACATCGCTAAATTTTCTAGATTTAAATATAACTCAATGTAATAATAAATTTAATTTCAAAATCTATCGGAAAAATAGATATACAGACACTATCATTCCAGTTCACTCCAATCATATGCATAAAATTAAAATGTCCGCTTTCGACAGTATGGTAGACAGACTTTTAAAAATACTCTTAAATGAAATTGATTTTCCTTCGCTTGTCCTCCGATATAATTACTATGTAGTGTTGCGTTATGTCATACCCATCAGTACATTTGAAAGATATGTAATCAAAAAAACACCCGACGAAACACCTCATTACAGCTCATTTAGTTACTCATTCCGTTATTTGTACCCGTCGGATACGGACGTTCAACAAGTTGTTGTGTGTTGTGTTTTAAATAAAGTGTAGTGATAATGATATTGAGAAAAAGAAGGCACTCTTCACCTTCAGGCTACCACTGCGCTGCGTTGGAGGAGGAATTAAATAGATTGAAAAGAAAACTGATTTTGAAGTCCTAGTAAGTACTAGATACTTGGTTATGTCAAGGATCTGGTAGTCATGTGACTTACCCTCATAGATCCGATGAACGCGTGGTCATCCTTTTTTCTGCCCTGTAACATTTGTATTTGGAAATCAGAGGACTTACCCCCTTAATTAACCGACTTACCTCTAAGGAAGGTTGATCGTAATTTTCCTTCGCTTGTCCTCCGATATAATTACTATGTAGTGTCGCGTTATGTCATACCTGTCGGTACATTTGAAAGTATATAATGAAAAAAACACCCGACGTAACACCTCATCACAGCTCATTTAGTTACTCATTCCGTTATTTGTGATACACATTTCGCACTTGGGTTTTTCGGGTGAGGTGGGGGTTTCGTAATTACATCGGAAGACAAGCTCGGAAAATTACGATCAACCTTCCTACCAGGTAAGTCGGTTAATCTTATAATTTTCCTTCGTTTGTCCTCCGATATAATTACTATGTACTTAGGTGTTTACAGTGATAGGTGCGAAATCGTGTTGAATCTTACCGTATTTAAAACAGTTTTCGTACATTATGATTTACATAGCCCACTCTGTTTGCAATAGCCTATACATAACATTTGCCCTTTATAAATCCCAAAAATTTAAACTAATTTTACTATACTTATTTGCAAAAGTTGAATATTAGGTAATTACAAATTTATTATAAAAGTTAATTGAATATTGAGAATTCGGTGTTCAACATGTCGTGTCTATATTAACACCTGTTCTATTTGCTACATAGATGGGAACGTGTCTTATACTGTAGCCTGGAAAAATATTAGTAACTATACGGCTCTTTTTTAATATTAGCTTTATCCATCTACTAATAGTTTGAGAACATACCGGATGATTCGGTTTTTGGTATGTTATAATGAAATATCTTTGGTCATTTGAACGATATTCAGATGTGATACGAATGTAGAGAATAATTGTTGACGCAGTGTAAAATTCTGGTTTTTCGCGGAAAAATGGAAAAACAAGTAAAGATTATTGTCTAATAGAACCTGATGTCTTTATTCGTTCACTATTCCTATTTTATCTTGTATGTAGTAACTGAATAAATTTATTTTACACTGATAAATAAAATTTCTTTCAATAAATATATTTTTTTTTATTTGATAAATAAAATAATTATTGAGAAATAAAAATCTTTATGATAAATAAAAATTTCCGTGTGAAAAATAAAAATCTTTATGATAAATAAAAGTTTTTGCGATAAATAAAAGTGTCTATATACAATAAATAAAACTTTTTGTTATAAATAAATATTTGTACGATAAATAAATCTTTTCGCGCAAAATAAAAGTTTTTCTGAGATATAAATGTTTCTCCGATAAATAAAAGTTGTATCTTTAAATTTATGCCGATAGATGGCGCTGACACAACAAGCTACCTAAAGCTAGATCCTTGCTGTCTATTAGAAAACCTTCCGTCAACTGACCGTTAAAGTAAAATAAATTTATTAATATGAGGCTTGGACATCGAACAATGGGTAATAGGCGTTTATTATAGTATGCACATAGACCGTAACCAAAACTGGCTGTCATTATAATACAAAAAAGCATAGAAAAATAAGTTTTCCTAAAAATATAATATGCATTTTAAATAATTATGTATTTAAGTGTTTCTAAATTAGAAGACACCTTATATTTCATACTTGTCACGACAATATTAGCGAACAACAAAATGATTGAAAATGAAATTTTCAAATTGTCATGTCATTAATGGCTGAAGAAGATAAATTAATACGAAAACTATTAAACTATTATTGCTATAACTATTAACAAGACAATTTCTTGTTCATAAACTGTTCCATTCGCCTTTTAAATGAAAAAACTTCATAAAATTATAACGAACATAAAGTCCTGTCATATTCCAATCTGTTTATGCGAACCTAAAAAATTAAATCCCTAAAATCTGCCATCATTAACTGAGACTAAATGTTTGAGACAAGTCTCTAAAATGAATAGAGTACACCATAGTCATATTTTAATTATCTTAGATAAAAATGCGAAATTATACGTAAATTAATGAGTATTAGTGAAAGAATTTTGTTTAAATAGTAACTAGTTCGCAAACTACAAGTGACTGAAGTCGATTAATAATTAGGATGTCGTTTCAGGTCTTTGCAATAGGGCGCGAGCAGACACGTGACTCGAGCGACCCTGAAGGGTTTGAAATCAGCTGATATGTGTGCGTGTGTCACTTTGACAAGAACAATGTCACTTTGACAAGAGCAATGTTTTGACTTATTTTAATTTTAAACAGTTAAAATGTAATTATTTTTAATTTCATGTGTTTTACTACCTGAAAATTGTAAAATAATAACATTATAGCAGTTCAAAATTAAAATAAGTCAAATCATTGATCTTGTCAAAGTAACATTGTTTTTGTCAAAGTGACACGCGCACACAAATCAGCTGATTCTAAACACTTCAAGGTCGCTCGAGTCACGTGTCTGCTCGCGCCCTATATGGGATTACAGCTCAATCGAATTAAGAGAAATTAATAAAAAATAGTGAAAGTATATGATTAACAATGAATATTAATAAAGAAATAAAATGATATAATTGAAATACTTGTCACAGATATTATTTTACGTAAGATTATTTTTATTAAATTTATTATGTTTTGTCTCTAATTAGCTATTTAGGTACGTAACCGATGCTGTTGGATAAGAGCTATATTTAATGATACTGGTATTCACGTATTTTATTTCAGTTTATTTCTAGATTTCAGTGTGAGAACATCGATACTATAGTGATTCAGGTGAGAGAGTTAATCTAGCGTGTGTATGATTGTGAGTGTGCGTGTGAGCAGTACTGGGTACTGTAGTGGCCGCATCGTGTGAACCCGAGGGTCGCCAGCGTAGCAGCAGGGAAGGCTGTAGTGACCCACATTCTGGTGTCGCCAACGGCAGCAGCAGTTAGGGCTGTAGTGATCTGATCCAGTTGGTTAAGAGGAATGTCTCCGGATCACCACCGAAGCGGCAGTGGTTCCGTAGTGGCCGCTCGTGTGAACCCGAGGGTCGCCAGCGTAGCAGCAGGGAAGGCTGTAGTGGCCCACATCTGGTGTCGCCAACGGCAGCAGCAGTTAGGGCTGTAGTGATCTGATCCAGTTGGTTAAGAGGAATGTCTCCGGATCACCACCGAAGCGGCAGTGGTTCCGTAGTGGCCGCTCGTGTGAACCCGAGGGTCGCCAGCGTAGCAGCAGGGAAGGCTGTAGTGACCCACATTCTGTGGTCGCCAGCGTAGCAGCAGTTAGGGCTGTAGTGATCTGATCCAGTTGGTTAAGAGGATTGTCTCCGGATCACCACCGAAGCGGCAGAGGGTCCGTAGTAACTAGCGGTACTGCCCGTAGTGTGTTAATCCTTTTACAGAAATAATCACGGCGTGAAGGAGGATTCCGCGTGACCGGGTTCGGCCAGGTGACGGTAATCTAGATTTGTTATTATTTTTGTATTAATACTGCATAAACCGGTTTGGGTGATAAATGTGTTTTAATATTCTAATTCTCAGCGCTAACATTTAATCGTCATTTATAACATACTTCGGAAATAAGGGTTTTTTTTGTTTTAGCAGCTCGTCACTTATATGAAATCTATATATATATATATATATATATATATATATATATATATATATATATATATATATATATATATATATATATATATATTATGGAAGTAGAGATATTCAAATAGCGGAGGTGTGGCTATCAGTCCAGTAGTGCAATTCTCAAACAGTTTTTATTTGAATATAAATATTTTGCATTAAATTTAATAATTTAAAAACATTTCCAATCATAAATCATGTCGACTTGTACAGTATAATAATATTCATTTATTTTTTATAAATATAATTTAGAAATAGCATATATTTCAAAAACATTTAGGTCCACGAAGAAAAAAGCTTGATATAAAACTTATATACGTGACGTCACATCAATATTTTCAAATTACGAAGGACTATAACTCGCTTATTAATAGGAATTTTTCACCGGATTTTCACCGACAGTATTAGTTTTACTTATTCGTTCAGATGAAATTATAAAAAAAAATGGTGGAATCCCCTATTAGATTGCTTCCCTGAATTTAAAAACGAGACTCGCGCGCTTGTCAGGCCAACCTACCGTAAGAACACAATGAACTAACACTAGCGCCATCTGCCGCCATAGTTTGTTATTACAATATTGTCACACAATGGTCAAACTGTTTCAATGTTCTGTACTTTATTAGGAAAAAATGCATTTTATTTATGTTATTTGAGCTTAATAATAATAATTTCTTCGTGAATATAATCACAGATCTCATAACTAACAGATCGTTCGACATGTGTTACGAAAATTAAACCAGTATTTGGACGCCAAAAGTAGAGGGCACTAGTGAGTCATTTTAGTTTTAGACGCAACCAAGAGATGTCGGGTGCGTATGTACACCCTCTCTACCTCTCTCTTCAGTTATTCTCCAAAACAAAAACTGCGTAAGAAGCTAAACGCGCTTTACGGATACTACAGTTACATTGTGAAAAATATTGCGATTTTATTTTTAAATAATTATTATCGTTTTCGTTTTATTTTGCTTATGTCTGGGAGTAAGTGTGCATATACTAACTGCAAAATAAATAAAAGATGCCACCCAGAAATAAAAATGTACAGGATACCTGTAAAAGATACAGAACGAATGAAAAATTGGATTCTTAATGCACGCATGTACCACATTTTTTAATTATCATATAATAATAATAATAATAATAATAATAATATTCTCACAAAAATTTTAATTTCTTCTATGTAAATACTCGAAATATGAACTGTGTAATGGGGCACCTAACGTGACTATCGAAATTTTTAACGGAAAGACATATTTGAAACAAATAATGCCCGGTTTCATAAAAGCTTGTTTAAAGTTAACTCATTGTTAAATTTAAGAACGTGTTAAATTTTGACATATAACAAATTTATAAATATTTTTAGTGTATATAAATTAATTTAATTGGGTGTAGGTGTAAGTACATTGAATTAAATTTGTGTTAAGTATGCATACAATACACACACTGTAATTGATTTATATATACTAAAAATATTTATTAATTTGTAACAAAGGACTCAAAGCACCTTCTGTTTTAACAATATTGTTGATTTAATTTTACAAATATTTGAAAAAGAATTTTACGCCTTATATTATAAAACAAAATTGAAAGAAAATTTACTCTCTTTTATAAAAAATAATACTGTTATTAAGAACTGGGTTAATAGCATCAGTAATTGCTAGAACCATAAATTATTTATAATAAATAAATTGGTAATTTGCAAAATTTATCAAAAATGTAAAACTATAGAATTTATTTCATCCAGGAAAAATTAAGAAGGTATTAAAATGAACCGTAAACTTAGAACATTGCAAAACAAATAAATAACAGTTATACGTGTATTCATACTTATCACAAAAAAATATCAGTAAGTTTTTTTTACTGTTCACAATGTATGTAGGTTTCATATGATGTTAATATGTAGCATTGTTTTTCAAACCTTTATTATCCTTAAATTTTCCTTACACTGCTATATTTATATTGGAATTCATTTTTATATATTATGACATATATTGAAATTCGAATTCACATACCCGATTTTTAAATATTACATGAAAATCTGAATTTTACCGGATAGGAGGAACTGATGACATTTAGAAATATTATAGAAATAGAAAACTTATAACATCATAAAACGTAATAAAACTAACACAAACAAGACAGTTGACGACGCATCAATGGCATAAAAAGTATTTCTTGTTAATGGTGTTTTAATGCACAAAATTTGTTAGAAATTTCATCAATCCCTCGTACGTTACAGACCACGTGATGTCTTTTTAGAACCAAAATAAATTGCAAGAAAACTCATGTTACAAAAATTCAATTTTTATTTTATTAGATAATTCCGTTATCTTTTAGCATAATCCACAATGTGATAACATTTTTTACATTAAATTTTACTACATTAGAATACCCTATTACTGTTGCCTGCCTGTCAGAACATTAATATCCGCTCCGTTCTATAGTATATCATTTTACCTAACCGTCAATAAACCATATACCTATGTATATATTTTCCCAAACAAATACAAAGACTGCAAAAATTATTTTAGTAAACAACCACGTAAACAAAATCATGTAGTATAAAGACTAGCCTAAGCTCGGCTTCGCCGAGTTTACCCTAGGGCTCCGCCGATGGTGTTTTATAATAGTTTATACGTACATCCAATCTGTCTACGCACAATTTAAAACCAAAGTGGTAACGCCAACAGTTTTGTCAGATACCCCAGTTCCCCCTTCTATGAAACGAATTAACTTTATGCATAAAACAAAAGCCAATCAACCTGTCATAAATTTCCACACTTGTGTCTAAAAGTTCGTAATCAGACCTCTCATTTGATACCAAACACGACATATTTCTAGCACCTTTATACAGAAACAAAAGCCGACCGAGATGTCTATTTGTTGACACTTCTATGTTATAGCCTTGCAGAAAAAAATTCACTTGATCCTAATCACGACATGGTTCTGACAACTTTATGTGAAAAACAAAAGCCGGTCAAGTTGATGTCAAAATTTTGAAAGTTCTATTGTTTAGCCATGCAGAAAACTTTTCATTTAATACTAAACAGGATATACAGGTGTTTCATATAAGAGTGCAAGGCGTAGGAGTATGAATTCTGATACCAAAAGGGGGAAAAATCCCAATAAACATTGGTGCTATAACGCTGACTAACAGAGATACCCAGGATTTTATTTTTTTTAAAAAAAACAGGAAATAGGTTAGTTTTATTTATTTTGTATTGGGTCATAAATAATTATTTATAAAAAGAATCCCAGAGCAAGTGTTCAAAATGAAAGCCATTACATTCAATAAATAAATCAGTATTATTTAAAAATACTACGGTAAATTATTAAAATATTACATTTTTATTAAATACAGAGAGCTTGGCAATACTTTTTTGTATTAGAAATATTATCAAAATATTAAATAACAAGTGTAATAATTAAATAATTATCGGATTGAAATGAGTAGAATTTTTAATTAATTAAATCTCATTTAAATTTTAAATGAATTAAACAAATGCCATCAGCCAACTATTTTCTGCTATTTCAGTATTACGCTTCATTTAAGATAAATCCTCGGTATCTCTGTTATGAAGCGTTCTAGCACCAATGTTTATTGGATTTTTTTTCATGTTGGTGTCTAGAATTTATACTCCGAAGCCTTACTTAGTTAATTGAAACACCCTGTATTTCTGACAAATTTATACGAAAAACAATAAATGTTTTCTCAGGGACTGTCATAGAGAATTGTCAAAAATACGACAGCTCGATCGGCTATTGTTTTTTTTAATAAAATTGTCAGTAATATTTCGGAAATGTAGTATCTATAGCTGAGTGCACAAAGAATGGCTAAATAACCGGGTTAGTTCATACAGTATGCTGCTAGATGTCAGGTTTTTTGCGATCCGGTTTTTACAAATATTTAAAATAGTAAATTATTCCTATATAACGCACAATATTTTATATTTTCAATACATTACCTTTTATCTTTTGTCAGTTCTATGTATGTATTTTGGACAAATTCCATACAGAAGGCTTCTATATTTTCCGTAAAATTATAAAATAAACATTATGTCATGTACTTGACACTGACATCTTTCAATCAGAATTTTCTTAATCGTAGTACCTGTTTCTATGGTTATAGCATGGCTGGCTGCTACAAAATCGCACATTTTGGCACCTTAAAAAGACTATGGCCCGTATTTTTACATCTTAAAGTAGCGCTACTTTCGAAAAATCGCTACTTCAACTGTTAAATGTCAACTTTAATATTAAAATTAGAGCATATATAATAATAATAAAAGCATTTATTTCAAATGTCATAGGTTTCATTTACAAAAATATGAAACCTATTCTTATCTATTCATAAAATAAAATAAATAAAAAATCGAAATAGCGCTACTTCTGAAGTAACGTTACTTCAAGAGGTGAAAATTCGGGTCTATATCTCTTTATTTGATCCATACCCTGTTGTGCATCCTATAGCACAACATTTTCTATTTAAACGCGAACTTATTTTAACCGCAACCGGCACACTGCGGCACACCGACTGCCAAACGCCTGTCAAATGGTAACGGGTCGCGTTAGCGTCTTTTGTACCAGCTAGTTATGTCAACGCATCTCGTGCTCTCACCTATAGATACTACACCGTGGTAGGAACTGATTAAAACATATAATAAAATGTGCATTTTATGCGAGCAAACAGGACAAAATGTCCCAATTACAGGATAAATATAAACATAATACAGGCTGCCCATTTTATATGTTCCCTCCTAAAATTTTAAGAAGAAGCAAAACCAAATACATTTCATAAGCCACTTGATTAATATTAGTACTTTAAATCGAATAATCACAGTAGGTATAAGAGCATAACAAAATTTTAAAAACCAACTCACTTATGAAATGTATTATGGATTGCCTAAACATGAATTTTCAGGCGGGAACTTTTAAAATGCGCAGCCTGTATTAGTAACATGTATATGAGTACACAATACTAAATTTAAAGATAAAAATAAATCAAACAAAACTAATAGATGTGATATTTTAATTCTAGAGTAAACAGTTTACAAACTGCAGAAAAGTAAGTACTTACATTACATTAGATCTGAACTTTTACAACGAATTTGAAAATATATCAATAAAGTTTGGATTGTTAATAAGGGGATAGAATGCAAAAATCATAAGATGACTTTTCTGGCACATGCTGTATGATTATGTAATTTAAAAGATTTTTTATTAGTACGATACAATAATTGGGAATAATTTTTTTTTAATATAGATAATTTTAACGTAATATAAGAAAATAAAATACAGATTAAATTCTGTACCGTTTTAAGATAGATATCGAATTATGTATAATCTGAAATAATTTTAAACGTAATGTAAGATAATGAATTACAAAAAAAAGAACAGATTAAAACATACTATCTAAAATTATTGAATTGTCTTGTTCCAGATTTTATGATTTTCATGTAGTATTTAATTTTTATTCTTGCCTCTAAATACGTGTTAGATATTGTACATGTGTTCTTTGTCGATTGTGATGATGTTTATTATGTCTTTCTCAGCCTGACATTGTTAAATCTATTTACAAAATAAAAATATAAATTAACAATAAACATACGTCTTAAAATAGGTAAAATAGGTATAGCCTTTCTTCATTGTGTACAGAGTTCCTTTATGCACCACTCATTCCTTATTTTTATTTTTTTATTCTGTAGTGTTTAATCCTTTGTCCTGTGTTTAGCACCAAATCTTTTTGGGTTCCATTTAAACACGTATATTCTGTTTTGCATGTTTACTTCCAGACTATGTTTTTAGTATTGATACGACATGCATAATTTGTTATTAATATATCAAATATGACATGACAATGTTTGTCTTTTTAATTTTGTACATCGATTGTGATATTATTCCTACCTTTCTGATCCTTTTCGACGTGTTTCCTTATACATTTTCCAAAATTCTATTTACAAAATAAAATATGTAACATAATAATAAACATGGCTTAAAATCATTACATATACCTACCTTGTTAAATTCATCATCTTTTCTTTAATTATTACATATTATTTAAACATTTTATTGCATTTAAAAGGAAGAAAACTGATAATTTGTCATCATTGACATTGACATAACAGCGTTTGTCGTCTTAAATTTTCAAGGAAAACTGTGATCGTTACTGTGAAAAATATTGTTTAGTTAGAAATATTTGTTTTTTACCTAGTTACTTATGACACATTTGGTAACACTGTCCAAGTACATATGAACCGTCAAATTTTATAGTTTTTAATTAAAATGGTTTAGGCCTTTTTTACCTGTGCGGATATAATTGCCAATTCTCAAAATTTATAATTATGAATTAAACTTCTATCAAATTGTCTCCATTTCATAAATATTTCCATTTAATGGTTCAAAATGACATGACAAACATGGCGTTCTTCGTCTTAAATTTTCAAGGAAAACTGTGATCGTTACTGTGAAAAATATTGTTTCTGTCCCAATTTTCAATCTTTAATAATTTTTTACTCGAAAACTATGCATCCTACAGAAATTCGTCCCATTAGAAGGGCCCTGAAGCCAATCATTTCCTACGACTTGGTACAAATTTCATGAAAATCGGTCGCACCGTTTAAACTGTAGCCTTGTCTAAAGTTGGGCGATCGTCGTGATGAATTCAAATATATATATATAGATATAACTATAGATAGTGATTCTAACCTTTTAGTATTAGGACTAGCGTAACCTCGGCTTCGCCGAGTTTTCCCTAGGGCTCCGCCGATAGTGGTTTATGATGCCCACGCAACATGCCCACTCAAACTGCCCACGCAACATGCCCACCCAAATTGCCCACGCAACATGCCCACCCAAACTGCCCACGCAATATGCCCACCCAAACTGCCCACGCAACATGCCCACCCAAACTGCCCACGCAACATGCCCACCCAAACTGCCCACGCAACATGCCCACCCAAACTGCCCACGCAACATGCCCACCCAAACTGCCCACGCAACATGCCCACGCAACATGCCCACCCAAACTGCCCACGCAACATGCCCACCCAAACTGCCCACGCAACATGCCCACCCAAACTGCCCACGCAACATGCCCACCCAAACTGCCCACGCAAACTGCCCACGCAACATGCCCACCCAAACTGCCCACGCAACATGCCCACTTAAACTACCCACGCAACATGCCCACCCAAACTGCCCACGCAACATACCCACTCAAACTGCCCACGCAACATGCCCACCCAAACTACCCACGCAACATGCCCACCTAAACTACCCACGCAACATGCCCACCCAAATTGCCCACGCAACATGCCCACCCAAACTATCCACGCAACATGCCCACCCAAACTACCCACGCAACATGCCCACCCAAACTACCCACGCAACATGCCCACCCAAACTACCCACGCAACATGCCCACCCAAACTACCCACGCAACATACCCACCCAAAGTACCCACGCAACATGCCCACCCAAACTACCCACGCAACATGCCCACCCAAACTACCCACGCAACATGCCCACCCAAACTACCCACGCAACATGCCTACCCAAACTACCCACGAAACATGCCCACCCAAACTACCCACGCAACATGCCCACCCAAATTACCCACGCAACATGCCCACCCAAACTACCCACGCAACATGCCCACCCAAACTACCCACGCAACATGTCCACCCAAATTGCCCACGCAACATGCCCACCCAAACTACCCACCCAAACTACCCACGCAACATGCCCACCCAAACTACCCACGCAACAT
The DNA here is from genome assembly GCA_963082715.1 of Harpalus rubripes. Taxonomy (NCBI): domain Eukaryota; kingdom Metazoa; phylum Arthropoda; class Insecta; order Coleoptera; family Carabidae; genus Harpalus; species Harpalus rubripes. The sequence goes on along the minus strand of OY720452.1, from coordinate 39,492,230 downwards.
GCCCACCCAAACTACCCACGCAACATGCCCACCCAAACTACCCACGCAACATGTCCACCCAAACTACCCACGCAATCTGCCCTAAAGAGCCCCGCACACTCCTTTATTTGTGTACGGTTTAGGTTTAGATCGTACTGGTAAAGCTGTGTGAATAAAACACGCTGGACTGCCAACCCAAATACTACCAGTTACTTTTTGTCAGTTTTGTAAAATCTATTTACAAAATAAAATATAAATAAACCTATCTTAGATTAATACACTGACCGGCACAGAAAACAATCCTTGACATTCTCTCTGTACACTGTACACTTTGTCCTCCCAGTCTTTCTTGTCGTTGATGCTTTTCCTACATTTCTCGTCCATTTCGTCGTTTAATAACCTCGAACATTTTCAACAATCTATTTACAAAATAAATTATAAAATAAGAATAAACATGTCTTACATTCATAGCGTACCTTACGTCGTTTAATTCTCACATTCTTTTCTTCAATTTTAAACCGATTATTTTCTGTAGTTCAAATTTGTCATTAACATTTCAAATGTGACAGAAGACCGTATTTATCTTTTTAATTTTACACATGTATTCTTCGTTCGATTGTGAAACTCTTCTAGCCTTTATCAACGTTTTCGTAGTTTTTAGTAACTTCTGACATTTCGTAAAATCTATTTACAAAATAAAATCTAAATTAACAATAAATATTGCTTAAATTCATTACGTATACCTACCTCGTTTAATTCATGTTCTTTTCTTCAATTTTACACAATATATTTATTTATATTTAGCATTGAATAGGTCAACAACCCATACGACATTCATAATTTGTCATTATTGACATTGACATCATGCCAAATTTTACACATGACAGCATTTTTATCTTCTAAATTTTTACATGTATTCTACGATCCATTGTTTAATTTTACGTTTAATAAGTTTTTACTCGAAAACTATGCATCCTACAGAAATTCGTCCCATTAGAAGGGCCCTGAAGCCAATCATTTCCTACAGTTTGTTACAACTTTCATAAAAATCGTTTGCACCGTTTAAGCTGTAGCCTTGTCTAAAGTTGGGCGATTGTCGTGATTAAAGAAAATATATATATAGATAGTGAATCTAATCGTTTAGTATTAGGACTAGCGTAACCTCGGCTTCGCCGAGTTTTTCCTAGGGCTCCGCCGATAGTGTTTTATGATGCCCACTCAAACTGCCCACGCAACATGCCCACCCAAACTGCCCACGCAACATGCCCACCCAAACTGCCCACGCAACATGCCCACCCAAACTATCCACGCAATATGCCCACCCAAACTGCCCACGCAACATGCTCACCCAAACTACCCACGCAACATGCCCACCCAAACTGCCCATGCAACATGCCCACCCAAACTGCCCACGCAACATGCCCACCCAAACTGCCCACGCAACATGCCCACGCAACATGCCCACCCAAACTACCCACGCAACATGCCCATCCAAACTGCCCACGCAACATGCCCACCCAAACTGCCCACGCAACGTGCCCACCCAAACTACCCACGCAACATGCCCACCCAAACTGCCCACGCAACATGCCCACCCAAACCACCCACGCAACATGCCCACCCAAACTGCCCACCCAAACTGCCCACGCAACATGCCCACCCAAACTGCCCACGCAACATGCCCACCCAAACTACCCACGCAACATGCCCACCCAAACTACCCACGCAACATGCCCACCCAAACTGCCCACGCAACATGCCCACCCAAACTACCCACGCAACATGCCCACCCAAACTACCCACGCAACATGCCCACCCAAACTACCCACGCAACATGCCCACCCAAACTACCCACGCAACATGCCCACCCAAACTGCCGACGCAACATGCCCACCCAAACTGCCCACGCAACATGCCCACCCAAACTACCCACGCAACATGTCCACCCAAATTGCCCACGCAACATGCCCACCCAAACTACCCACCCAAACTACCCACCCAATCTACCCACGCAACATGCCCACCCAAACTACCCACGCCACATGCCCACCCAAACTACCCACGCAACATGCCCACCCAAACCACCCACGCAACATCCCACGCAACCCAAACTGCTAACCCAAACTGCCCATGCAATCTGCCCTAAAGAGCCCCACACACTCCGTTATTTGTGTACGGTTTAGGTTTAGAACGTATGGGTAAAGCCGTGCGAATAAAACACGCTGGACTGCCAACCCAAATACTACCAGTTTCTTTTTGTCAGTTTTGTAAAATCTATTTACAAAATAAAAAAATAAATAAAGATATCTTAAATTAATACACTGACCGGCACAGAAAACAATCCTTGACATTCTCTCTGTATACTGTGCACTTTGTCCTCCCAGTCTTTCTTGTCGTTGATGATTTTCCTACATTTCTCGTCCATTTCGTCGTTTAATAACCTCGAACATTTTCAACAATCTATATACAAAATAAATTATAAAATAAGAATAAACATATCTTACATTCATAGCGTACCTTACGTCGTTTAATTCTCACATTCTTTTCTTCAATTTTAAACTATTTTCTGTAGTTTAAATTTGTCATTAACATTTCAAATGTGACAGAAGACCGTATTTATCTTTTTAATATTATACATGTATTCTTCGTTCGATTGTGAAACTCGTCTAGTCTTTATCAACGTTTTCGTAGTTTTTAGTAACAAAATAAAATCTAAATTAACAATAAATATTGCTTAAATTCATTACGTGTACCTACCTCGTTTAATTCATATTCTTTTCTTCAATTTTACACAATATATTTATTTATATTTAGCATTGAAATGGTCGACAACCCATACGACATTCATAATTTGTCATTATTGACATTGACATCATGCCAAATGTTACACATGACAGCATTTTTATCTTCTAAATTTTTACATGTATTCTACGATCCACTGTTTCATTTTACGTTTAATAATTTTTTACCAGAAAACTATGCATCCTACAGAAATTCGTCCCATTAGAAGGGCCCTGAAGCCAATCATTTCCTATAGTTTGTTACAACTTTCATGAAAATCGGTCGCACCGTTTAAGCTGTAGCCTTGTCTAAAGTTGGGCGATCGTCGTGATTAAAGAAAATATATATAGATAGTGAATCTAATCGTTTAGTATTATAGACTAGCCTAAGCTCGGCTTCGCCGAGTTTACCCTAGGGCTCCGCCGATAGTGTTTTATAATAGTTTATACGTACATCCAATCTGTCTACGCACAATTTAAAACCAAAGTGGTAACGCCAACAGTCTTGTCAGATACCCCAGTTCCCCCTTCTATGAAACGAATTAACTTTATGCATAAAACAAAAGCCAATCAACCTGTCATAAATTTCCACACTTGTGTCTAAAAGTTCGTAATCAGACCTCTCATTTGATACCAAACACGACATATTTCTAGCACCTTTATACAGAAACAAAAGACGACCGAGATGTCTATTTGTTGACACTTCTATGTTATAGCCCTGCAGAAAAAAATTCACTTGATCCTAATCACGACATGGTTCTGACAACTTTATGTGAAAAACAAAAGCCGGTCAAGTTGATGTCAAAATTTTGAAAGTTCTATTGTTTAGCTATGCAGAAAACTTTTCATTTAATACTAAACAGGATATACAGGTGTTTCATATAAGAGTGCAAGGCGTAGGAGTATGAATTCTGATACCAAAAGGGGGAAAAATCCCAATAAACATTGGTGCTATAACGCTGACTAACAGAGATACCCAGGATTTTATTTTTAATAAAAAAAAACAGGAAATAGGTTAGTTTTATTTATTTTGTATTGGGTCATAAATAATTATTTATAAAAAGAATCCCAGAGCAAGTGTTCAAAATGAAAGCCATTACATTCAATAAATAAATCAGTATTATTTAAAAATACTACGGTAAATTATTAAAATATTACATTTTTATTAAATACAGAGAGCTTGGCAATACTTTTTTGTATTAGAAATATTATCAAAATATTAAATAACAGGTGTAATAATTAAATAATTATCGGATTGAAATGAGTAGAATTTTTAATTAATTAAATCTCATTTAAATTTTAAATGAATTAAACAAATGCCATCAGCCAACTATTTTCTGCTATTTCAGTATTACGCTTCATTTAAGATAAATCCTCGGTATCTCTATTACGAAGCGTTCTAGCACCAATGTTTATTGGGGTTTTTTTCATGTTGGTGTCTAGAATTCATACTCCTAAGCCTTACACAGTTAATTGAAACACCCTGTATTTCTGACAAATTTATACGAAAAACAATAAATGTTTTCTCAGGGACTGCCATGGAGAATTGTCAAAAATACGACAGCTCGATCGGCTATTGTTTTTTTTTATAAAATTGTCAGTAATATTTCGGAAATGTAGTATCTATAGCTGAGTGCACGATGTATAATGTATTACAAAGAATGGCTAAATAACCGGGTTAGTTCATACAGTATGCTGCTAGATGTCAGGTTTTTTGCGACCCGGTTTTTACAAATATTTAAAATAGTAAATTATTCCTATATAACGCACAATATTTTATATTTTCAATACAATACCTTTTATCTTTTGTCAGTTCTATGTATGTATTTTGGACAAATTCCATACAGAAGGCTTCTATATTGTCAGTAAAATTATAAAATAAACATTATGTCATGTACTTGACACTGACATCTTTCAATCAGAATTTTCTTAATCGTAGTACCTGTTTCTATGGTTATAGCATGGCTGGCTGCTACAAAATCGCACATTTTGGCACCTTAAAAAGACTATGGCCCGTACTTTTACATCTTAAAGTAGCGCTACTTTCGAAAAATCGCTACTTCAACTGTTAAATGTCAACTTTAATATTAAAATTAGAGCATATATAATAATAATAAAAGCATTTATTTCAAATGTCATAGGTTTCATTTACAAAAATATGAAACCTATTCTTATCTATTCATAAAATAAAATAAATAAAAAATCGAAATAGCGCTACTTCTGAAGTAACGTTACTTCAAGAGGTGAAAATTCGGGTCTATATCTCTTTATTTGATCCATACCCTGTTGTGCATCCTATAGCACAACATTTTCTATTTAAACGCGAACTTATTTTAACCGCAACCGGCACACTGCGGCACACCGACTGCCAAACGCCTGTCAAATGGTAACGGGTCGCGTTAGCGTCTTTTGTACCAGCTAGTTATGTCAACGCATCTCGTGCTCTCACCTATAGATACTACACCGTGGTAGGAACTGATTAAAACATATAATAAAATGTGCATTTTATGCGAGCAAACAGGACAAAATGTCCCAATTACAGGATAAATATAAACATAAT
>OY720452.1:39191911-39479411 GCA_963082715.1 Harpalus rubripes | reverse complement strand
ATTGATAAATTGATAAATTGATAAATTGATAAATTGATAAATTGATAAATTGATAAATTGATAAATTGATAAATTGATAAATTGATAAATTGATAAATTGATAAATTGATAAATTGATAAATTGATAAATTGATAAATTGATAAATTGATAAATTGATAAATTGATAAATTGATAAATTGATAAATTGATAAATTGATAAATTGATAAATTGATAAATTGATAAATTGATAAATTGATAAATTGATAAATTGATAAATTGATAAATTGATAAATTGATAAATTGATAAATTGATAAATTGATAAATTGATAAATTGATAAATTGATAAATTGATAAATTGATAAATTGATAAATTGATAAATTGATAAATTGATAAATTGATAAATTGATAAATTGATAAATTGATAAATTGATAAATTGATAAATTGATAAATTGATAAATTGATAAATTGATAAATTGATAAATTGATAAATTGATAAATTGATAAATTGATAAATTGATAAATTGATAAATTGATAAATTGATAAATTGATAAATTGATAAATTGATAAATTGATAAATTGATAAATTGATAAATTGATAAATTGATAAATTGATAAATTGATAAATTGATAAATTGATAAATTGATAAATTGATAAATTGATAAATTGATAAATTGATAAATTGATAAATTGATAAATTGATAAATTGATAAATTGATAAATTGATAAATTGATAAATTGATAAATTGATAAATTGATAAATTGATAAATTGATAAATTGATAAATTGATAAATTGATAAATTGATAAATTGATAAATTGATAAATTGATAAATTGATAAATTGATAAATTGATAAATTGATAAATTGATAAATTGATAAATTGATAAATTGATAAATTGATAAATTGATAAATTGATAAATTGATAAATTGATAAATTGATAAATTGATAAATTAATAAATTAATAAATTAATAATTAATTTTGAAAGTTCTATAGTTTAGCCATGCAGAAAACTTTTCATTTAATACCAAACAGGATATACAGGTGTTTCATATAAGAGTGCAAGGCGTAGGAGTATGAATTCTGATACCAAAAGGGGGAAAAATCCCAATAAACATTGGTGCTATAACGCTGACTAACAGAGATACCCAGGATTTTATTTAAAAAAAAAAACAGGAAACAGGTTAGTTTTATTTATTATTATATTGGGTTATAAATAATTATTTATAAAAAGAATCCCAGAGCAAGTGTTCAAAATGAAAGACATTACATTCAATAAATAAATCAGTATTATTTAAAAATACTACTGTAAATTATTAAAATATTACATTTTCATTAAATACAGAAGGCTTGGCAATACTTTTTTGTATTAGTAATATTATCAAAATATTAAATAACAGGTGTAATAATTAAATAATTATCGGATTGAAATGAGTGGAATTTTTAATTAATTAAATCTCATTTAAATTTTAAATGAATTAAATGCCATCAGCCAACTATTTTCTGCTATTTCAGTATTACGCTTCATTTAAGATAAATCCTCAGTATCTCTGTTATGAAGCGTTCTAGCACCAATGTTTATTGGGATTTTTTTCATGTTGGTGTCTAGAATTCATACTCCGAAGCCTTACATAGTTACATGAAACACCCTGTATTTCTGACAAATTTTTACGAAAAACAAGAAATGTTTTCTCATGGACTGTCATAGAGAATTATCAAAAATACGACAGCTCGATCGGCTATTCTTTTTTGCATAAAATTGTCAATAATATTTCGGAAGTGTAGTATCTATAGCTGAGTGCACGATGTATAATGTATTACAAAGAATGGCTAAATAACCGGGTTAGTTCATACAGTATGCCGCTAGATGTCAGGTTTTTTGCGACCCGGTTTTTACAAAAATATTTGAAATAGTAAATTATTCCTATATAACGCACAATATTTTATATTTTCAATACATTACCTTTTATCTTTTGTCAGTTCTATGTATGTATTTTATACAAATTCCATACAACAGGCTTCTATAATTTCAGTAAAATTATAAAATAAACGTTGTCATGTACTTGACACTGACATCTTTCAATCTGAATTTTCTTAATCGTAGTACCTGTTTCTATGGTTATAGCATGGCTGGCTGCTACATAAAATTATATAAATAAAAAATCGAAATAGCGCTACTTCCGAAGTAACGTTACTTCAAGAGGTGAAAATTCGGGTCTATATCTCTTTATTTGATCCATACCCTGTTGTGCATCCTATAGCACAACATTTTCTATTTAAACGCGAACTTATTTTGACCGCAACCAACACACTGCGGCACACCAACTGCCAAACGCCTGTCAAATGGTAACGGGTCGCGTTAGTATCTTTTGTACCAGCTAGTTATGTCAACGCATCTCGTACTCTCACCTATAGATACTACACCGTGATAGGAACTGAACATAATACAAGGTGACCATTTTATATGTTCCCGCCTGAAATTTTAAGAATAAGCAAAACCAAATAATTTTTATAAGCCACTTGGTGAATATTAGTACTTTAAATCGAATAATCACAGTAGGTATAAGAGCAAAACAAAATTTTAAAAACCAAGTCACTTATGAAATGTATCATGGATTGGGAACGCGCTCAACATCAAACCATTCTTCATCAAAATGCTCAAACACCGAAACTGGAATGCATCAAACTATTCAACACCAAACCGTGCTTTGTCAAAAAACATCATGGCGGCCATGTTGCATACAATAGTCACCAGATGGCAGCAAGGTAGCAGCAAAATTTTAGTTATTCTATGTGTCGATAGATGGCTTCGTAGTCATAGACATAGAATGACCACTATTAAAAATGTGATAGACAAGTGATGTGTTTCTCTTATCCTGTATAGGTTATGGTAAATTAGAATTTTTCAATTGGATTCCTTTACAAATGTTTGCATTACTTGCATCATGTATATTATGATGATATTGTACATATTTTTAAAAATTCTAATTTATGAAGGATGTATAATATTATGAAATTAATTATTTATTATATAATATGATAGATTTGAAATATGTATTACATACTGTTTCTATTTATTTACAAAGCATTAGAATTATTTTATTTATAATATGAAATACGTGAAATTCCGTAGAATGTGGAGTTCATGGATAAGTAGGGAAACATTATGTAACATTTAATATAAATAATAGTTATTTTATTATTAAAATAAATATATACATATATACAGCCTAGGTGTTGTATTCCGTATTGGAATCAAATCCTACAAAAAAAAAACAAATATGTAAATATATAAAAATTTATATAATATTATAAAAGAATATTATTTACATAAATATTCGAACTATTCCATTGAGTTCCGCCCTGCAGAATGGGCATCGATGACCCAATTGCTGTAACTGTTCAGCACAACCTGCACATATGCAGTGATGACCACAAGGAATACAGGCATGCGTTGACGGTGATGATAAACACACGCTACATCTTGGCTGTAAACGAAAATATATATGTTTATATATATGAAACGCTGAAATGACTGATTGAGTATTTGTTGCTGCTGCTGCTGCGGTGGTTCCTGTGGCATCAATGGTTCTGCAACAGTTACCGGTTCATCCACTCGTGCAGTTTCATCAACATCATCAATGATCTACAAATATATTGAAATGACATAATACAATAAATAACATAACTAAATAAATTTATTTATTTATTTCACCTTTACGTATAGAGAGTACATAGTAGTACATTTAATTTAGTGTTGTATAACAAACCAAAATAATATTTTTTATGGGAAAATTTATAGAAAAATAAAATTGACCTACTTATGGTAATGTATAGTAATACTTACACTGTCCAGTAATTGTAATTCTGCTTCCTAAAACAAATTATTATCAGATAAATAATTTTCAAAAGTATATATGTATGTTATTACATTATGTAAATCGCCTGCTAAATTATCTATACTGTGCGTCACAACATTTAAAAACTGAAGCACAGTATACTCGCCACGTTGTAAGGAAGTTTGGGCATCATTAATCCGGACATCATTCCTTAGCCATCGAATGCCCATTGGTCTGGAAATTCTTTCTCCTCTTTGCAACTGCGCATAATGTGTATTCGCCAACTTGTCTAATTGGATTAGATGTTCTAAAATATAAAAATATTGAGAGAAATTAAATATTAATATGAAATCCACTTTTATCAATTATTATGATCGTTACCAATAGCAGCGACCAGTACACCGTTTTACCAATTGAATCATATGTAAATGTAAACTTACTAAGGAATGTGAATACATTCGGATGAATACCCATTTTAACTAATAAAACTTTGTTGAATGCTTCCACATTATTATTGGTTCGCATTGGACGCCCAAAGACGCTAATGTGCTCCGGCCGCACAGTTTGGATCCAATATCTAAAAATAAAATTTATTTAATTTTTATATTTATAATAAATATTTGACACTGATAGTATTACAATTACCTTTCCATGTAAGTAAACATGTTATTTATATTAATATCATTGGTATCGCACCAGATATGTATATGATTTAAACCTTCTACGAGACATGTAGCCGGTAAAAGAGGAAGTACCATAAGCATTTTGATACTTTTTTTTATGTTGTCATTTTGTTGTCGCATGTATCCCAATCGTACAGCCATTTTCCAAACTGCCTAAAATAATTTTAATATTAATAAAACAGATATTGTTGATATTTTTTATATTTATTTAAAAATTATTATGAATTACGAATATAAATATTGATAACTAAATTAACGAGAATTTAAAAAGAAAATGGAGGAAGAAACGAAAGTGTTAATGCTTACAATTATTATGGCTCTCGTAACAAAATACATAAAATACTTACTATCGCATAATGATAGAAACAGCCTACCACGCTGGCTGAGGGAAACACCACTTCTAAAGCATTTCTCAATGCCCTTTCGTAATCTACCATGGTTACAGCAGGATCAAGAGTGGACGCTAGCACTCTAAATGCTTGTAAAACTTTTACATATAAACATTGACGCCGGTGCTGCATTAATACATAAGCTACTGGGATAGTCTGAAATATTTTTTTATTTTAATATTTGAGAATAAATGTATATACATAATTTATTATAAAATTATGAAATTACTTTACGGTTCACAACCACGTGAATTGTTAGTAGCTGATGTGCACGAGGAGCCGCTGGAACACATTTAAAGGTACCATCAATGTGTACTTCCTCTGCTCCAGCAACTACCATATCAATGTGGACTTGGGTAGCGAACAAAAGAGCAACACCGCCTGCCTCATCCTGTATGATTTTTTTTAAAAATTGTTCACCCTGTCCGATACCAGAAATAAAGCGATCCTGCCATCGAGGATTTTGTAGCAAGTGCCCCAGATCTAAAAGCGTGGCAGGTACTGGAGGACTGTGCCGACGTCGGGCCGAATGCATCGTGCTTTCCGCACGGGGAAAGGAATATTGCACAGCAGCTTCCGGATCTCTAAAACAATGTACAATAATGCACTTTTACAAAGAATTCGTTTAAAGATACGCAAGTTAATATCAATTCATAAGAAATCGCAAATTAATACAAGCGTGGATGAATTTGTGACAAGCTTGTATTTGGATCTGACAAAAATATATCAAAAATAATACAAAAAAAAATATACGTACACATTACAAAGTAGTAAAATATGTATTTGATTCATAATTTTAAACTAAAGTTGCTATTAATTTTTTTTATTCTAAACATATAAAAATATATCAGGATGTAATGCAATGTTTTAAAATACATACAGTAAATTAATTAGAAAAATGGGCTAGTGTATGTAATATCAAATAAATTTACCTTGCAGCTTCCTCATTGTATATAATTCTTAGTGATGTGTGTTCCGCAATTGCTCTACGGGTGAGCACTTTTCTAAATCTATCCACATCGTTTTGTGCTGTTACAGCATGATTTAAATGGGGTTTCATTACAATAATTTCCCCTTCAGAACTTATTCTTACTGATCCTGGGCATCTCAGAGTTTTCTTCGAGGAACAGTAGTAATATCTGTAAAGTTTATTCATTCAGAAATTTAAAAGCAGTGTTTAAAATCATCTGTAGAAAAATACATAAGCTAATATTTAATATTAACAGATATTTATATGAATTAATTGACATATAGGTACTTATATTAAAAAATTACTTGTCTTGTCATAACAAAATGGTAATTATTGTGACACTCCTGATTATAAAATATGTAGATACATACATATTGGGATTGAATATAAATTTTCATGTTTTTTCGCGTTAAATGAAATTTTAGCTATATATGAGTGTATTCATAGTCATACAGGTAAATGTTCAAATATTAGCATTATATCGTATTAAAGAGTTTGTGATATGGGAATATCTATAAAAGTCTTTCAATGCAAATTATGTTGTGAACAAATGCACCAATTCACGAAAAGAAATTCATATATATACTTACCTAAACCCTCGAACTTTAGCTCCTGCAATATACTTGAAACCCAAGTACTCCATATCACAATAAATTTTGCTAATACACCAGAAAAAGCGAAGACAAATTCAATAATAACGTACTAATTCTGTAAAGTAGCAATGAAGACTCAGGTATTGTTCCTACCAAATTTTGAACGAATCACGCACCTGCATTTCTCACCCCCTAAAAATTTACCTACCAATCATAACCGAAATTCATATTGTATCAGTACTTACAAAAAAAGAATATTAAAAATAATATATAAAAGTAGTATCATTAAAACAAACTTTGTATATAATTTTCTAAAAAATAAAACAAAACATGCAGTGAATAAATATAAATAACACATGAAATCCATGACTCCCGTGTTCATAGAGTTTATCACGAGACAATTGATTACGGAGAAATGATCATATGGAAATTTAACTGTGGAATAGAAACATTGTACGTACAGAAAATTTATTGCTAACAAAATTTGTCGCTGATAAATTATTAATCGCTAAGGCTGCGAAATACATCGATATATTGATAAATAGATAATATCAGTAAGTATCGATATTTATCAATAAATATCAAAGCTTATCGTTATCAATATCACGTACCTATATAGGTATTTATTAGAAAGATGAACTTAGATATAAACAAATTTTTATCGATACCAATATGATATGGAATATCGATATTAAAATTCTAGTTTACTTATATTATATCGAATTGACGCTTTTTTCACTTGCGGCAAATAATTCAATCCAGGGTTAAACAATTTTATATTCAAACTGTACCGTATACACCTGCAAATAATTAGGAATACGAAACAGCCCAAGAACGATGTGCAACGATTCTTCCATTCTAAGAAAATTTATGAATGAGCATTCAGTTCTCATTTGTTCTCCATTCTTAGATTTTCTTAATCTCAGAATTTCCTCAACGCAAAGGCGATATGGTGTACAATGAACAGAAAACGAATTTAATATCATGATATTACAGTTATTATTTATGTATACTGCCGTTCTAAACAAGAAGGGCGTATCTACAAAATTTATCAAAATGGGTTTACTATATGAATATTTAAATGTCGTAACTCTCCATCTTTTGGCCACGGATTCAGAGCGTAAGTACACTCCTAACATGAATAAACCTGCTATGAAAATAGGCGTATGTACACAGATAATACATAATACTAAGCAATAAAGACGTATGTGACAATTACTAAGTAAAAAAGTCGTATATTAAATTTATTTGCGGATACGACTTTTTTAACTTAGGATGTTTGATATAAATTAATCACATACTCATCATATACGGCTTATGTGATTTATTTTTCAATAAATTTGTATAAAATCTCGTAGGTAGTAATATAAAAAAATATATCATCACATGTAAACCATCTTTGTTGCATGTATTTAATTTAGAATCAGTATTAAATAAATTTATTTTGTCTGAATTGTACGATCTAATGCCTGACGATCAATTTACTTAGAGATCAATGATCAATATATTGATTATCTTATCATTAATCTATGTACATATAATTTTAATATCGATATTCCATATCATATTGGTATCGATAAAAATTTGTTTATATCTAAGTTCATCTTTCTAATAAATACCTATATAGGTACGTGATATTGATAACGATAAGCTTCGATATTTATTGATAAATATCGATACTTACTGATATTATCTATTTATCAATATATCGATGTATTTCGCAGCCTTAGCGATTAATAATTTATCAGCGACAAATTTTGTTAGCAATAAATTTTCTGTACGTACAATGTTTCTATTCCACAGTTAAATTTCCATATGATCATTTCTCCGTAATCAATTGTCTCGTGATAAACTCTATGAACACGGGAGTCATGGATTTCATGTGTTATTTATATTTATTCACTGCATGTTTTGTTTTATTTTTTAGAAAATTATATACAAAGTTTGTTTTAATGATACTACTTTTATATATTATTTTTAATATTCTTTTTTTGTAAGTACTGATACAATATGAATTTCGGTTATGATTGGTAGGTAAATTTTTAGGGGGTGAGAAATGCAGGTGCGTGATTCGTTCAAAATTTGGTAGGAACAATACCTGAGTCTTCATTGCTACTTTACAGAATTAGTACGTTATTATTGAATTTGTCTTCGCTTTTTCTGGTGTATTAGCAAAATTTATTGTGATATGGAGTACTTGGGTTTCAAGTATATTGCAGGAGCTAAAGTTCGAGGGTTTAGGTAAGTATATATATGAATTTCTTTTCGTGAATTGGTGCATTTGTTCACAACATAATTTGCATTGAAAGACTTTTATAGATATTCCCATATCACAAACTCTTTAATACGATATAATGCTAATATTTGAACATTTACCTGTATGACTATGAATACACTCATATATAGCTAAAATTTCATTTAACGCGAAAAAACATGAAAATTTATATTCAATCCCAATATGTATGTATCTACATATTTTATAATCAGGAGTGTCACAATAATTACCATTTTGTTATGACAAGACAAGTAATTTTTTAATATAAGTACCTATATGTCAATTAATTCATATAAATATCTGTTAATATTAAATATTAGCTTATGTATTTTTCTACAGATGATTTTAAACACTGCTTTTAAATTTCTGAATGAATAAACTTTACAGATATTACTACTGTTCCTCGAAGAAAACTCTGAGATGCCCAGGATCAGTAAGAATAAGTTCTGAAGGGGAAATTATTGTAATGAAACCCCATTTAAATCATGCTGTAACAGCACAAAACGATGTGGATAGATTTAGAAAAGTGCTCACCCGTAGAGCAATTGCGGAACACACATCACTAAGAATTATATACAATGAGGAAGCTGCAAGGTAAATTTATTTGATATTACATACACTAGCCCATTTTTCTAATTAATTTACTGTATGTATTTTAAAACATTGCATTACATCCTGATATATTTTTATATGTTTAGAATAAAAAAAATTAATAGCAACTTTAGTTTAAAATTATGAATCAAATACATATTTTACTACTTTGTAATGTGTACGTATATTTTTTTTTGTATTATTTTTGATATTGTTACGGCGATTCATTAGGCGTTCATTAAAAAGGGAAGTGTATAATTACCAATGATGTGTTGTGCAACTGTTTCGGGTGGTGTAATCAATTAATATCGGTGATTATGGAGAAAGGCGATTGGAATTATTATTTTTGGTATTCAGTCTGTGTGTATCAGCCAAGGCGTTAGGGTGTATTTGGTTTTGCGGAAATAAACTGTTTAATGGTGAATTGTGTTTCATTTTTTTAAAATCTGTCCTGTGTAACAAATCAGAAGTGGGATTTAATCAACCATGTCACACGCACCCACAAGTGGAAGTGACGTCGAAGTTCAAGACAGTGATACGGAAGCGCGGCGTACTTGGCAAGGTGAAAGAAACGGCGACGAACCATCAGCCCGCGAATTATTGGAAGATCTCATGGAAAAGACATTGGATAGGAAACTCAGTGAATGGATGCAGCGTCAAGTGAGTAGCGGGCGTGTAGAGGTAGGTGTTACTGATATCACTAGTGTGGATAGGCGTAATGAACAATTAGATTCAGACGAACCTCCGACTAAGCGCATGCGTATGTCTAAGCCTTCTGCTTCTTGGGATATGATCCCTGAATTCGATCCAGATGATAAAAACGATAATATCGAAGGCTGGTTAAACCGTATAGACCAGATAGGTAATGTTCATGATTGGGATGACTATAGTCGGTCACTGTATATGCAGAATCGGTTGCGTGGTGAAGCTCGAGCGTGGTACAACAGGCGTAAAACGTACGATCTTACTTGGACAGAATGGAAAAGACAGTTACAGTTAGCTTTTCCGAGAGAACGCGATTATGCAACCATGCTGGAGGAAATGCTTAAACGAAAGAAATTGCAACACGAAACTATGACGCAATATTATCACGCGAAAATTGCTATGGCGGACCGTTGTGATTTGACAGATAAAGCAATTGTTTCTTGTATTATTTACGGTTTGCCCCTCGAATTGCAACCCAATGCTAGGGCCTTCCGTTGCGAAAAACCCGAAACCTTGTATGCAGGTTTTCTTGCGACTATAGATCTTCGTCGAGCAGATCGATGCATGGCGAGCGTCCCAACGGAAAAGAATGGCGATCGGCGACGTATACGCCTCAGGGAAATATTTCGTTTAGGCGGACAAATTGTAGGGCGAGCATTCGATGCTATAATTGCCAGCAGTTTGGGCACAAATCCCTTCATTGCCCAAAATCACGAGTGGAGAGATGTATGGCGTGTGGTGTTGTTGGGCACAAGAGGGATCAGTGCACTGTAAAGAAAGACGGCGGATTGCGCAGTAATGTAAAACTAATCGGTAATATAGATTCAGTTTATGTTAAAACTGGAACAGTGAACGACGAATGCGTGACAGTTTATTTAGATACGGGCAGTCAACAAAATCTGATTGCGGCTAACATTGCAAGGCGTTTGGATCTGGCGATAAACCCTGTGGAAAAGGCGATTTGCGGGTTCGGTGGCGGACGAACCATGGCGAATGGCGAAGTTGAATTTTCACTTAAGCTAGATGATATTACAGTCACCACAAAGGCGATAGTGACAGATTATGATATGGATGAGATTCATCTAATCATCGGACAGCCAGTGATTAATATGGATGTCATCTCACTGGTTGTAAGCAACAGAGTTGCAAAACTAATATTTAATTCCGAATTTGACAATTTCCTTTCAGAAATTATTATAGATGACACCGATGGAAGAAGAAAAGTCACTCTTTCACGGGAAACCACTATTCCTGCAGGACAATCGATGATGGTGCCCGTCAACATCGAGAACAACTCCAGTGATGACGAAGTCATAATGAAGCCGAAGATATTTTCCTTAGGAACCATTATGTACATAATTCCTGGCGGAATACTGCGCGGCACACAGGACAAGGTCTTAGTTAACAACATCGGTTCCGACCCAATCCAGTGGACAGCGGGACACCTCATAGCTAGGGCAGATCTGTGCAACAGTTTGGAGGTCGGTAATGAGATCCAAATGCTGCAAACTAAGGTAAGCGAATCAGATTTTAACAATTCCCGTTTTGATATAGGAAATATAAAACCTCATGAGATGAACGCGCTAAAACGTATAATAAAACGCTGGTCATTTTGTTTTGCCGACAGTGTGCAAGATATTCAGAATTCTAGTGTGGCAGAAATAAAAATAGAACTCATGTCTGAAAAACCTATTTACCACCGACCATACCGTCTATCTTATGCTGAACGTAACACCGTGCGAGACATTGTACGTGAATTAAGCGATGCCAAAATTATACAAGAATCTAACTCATCCTATGCGAGTCCAATCTTACTAGTAACGAAAAAGAACGGAGACGCGCGTCTATGTGTTGACTACCGAGCTCTAAATGCCATTACGGTGAAAGATAGATACCCAATGCCGTTAATCACTGATCAAATTGATAAATTAGCAACTAAACAGTATTTTACGAGTCTAGATTTAATGTCTGGGTACCATCAAATTTCGGTACACAAAGACTCTGTACACAAAACTGCATTTATAACACCGGACGGTCACTACAAATATTTAAAATGCCCATTCGGCCTTGCTAACGCACCCGCAGTGTTTCAAAAGGCTCTAGATAGTGTGTTAGGTAACTTAAGACATGAAGAGGTTCTCGTTTATATGGACGATATTCTGATACCATCACGTAATGTTGAAGACGGGTTAGTCATTCTAGATCAGGTGTTAAATCGTTTAGCTCGCGCCGGGTTTCAATTAAATACAAATAAATGCTCATTTTTTAAAGAGACCGTAAACTATCTGGGTCACGAAATATCGGGCGACGGCGTTCGACCAGGAGAAAATAAAATCGTTGCAGTTTCTCGTTTTAAAACTCCCACCAACGTACACGAGGTTAGACAGTTTCTTGGTCTTGCCAGCTACTTCCGCAAATTTATCAAGAATTTTGCTATGATAGCGAGGCCGTTAACAGAATTGACAAAGAAGGACACTAAGTGGAAGTGGGAAAATGGCGAATATAATGCGTTCGAGTCGCTGAAGAATCTTCTAACTCAAAGACCAGTATTAGCAATATTTGACAGAAACGCTGTTACCGAAGTGCACACGGACGCGAGTAAATTAGGACTAGGCGGCATTCTTTTACAATACCAGCGCGATAAGTCCCTCAAACCAGTAGCTTATTTCAGCCGTGTTACAACTCCGACCGAAAGAAATTACCACAGTTATGAACTTGAAACGATGGCGGTCGTTGAAACGATTAAACGGTTCCGAATTTATCTTGTTGGTAAAGCATTTAAGGTAGTCACCGATTGCGCTGCAGTACGGGCAACGTTTAGCAAACGCGATATGATCCCTCGTGTGGCACGGTGGTGGCTGGCGATACAGGATTATGATATGAACATAGAATATCGGGCAGGCACGCAATTAAAACATGTTGACGCGCTAAGTCGCAACCCTCCCAACACTTGTTCAATAAACATAATTAACATAAGCACCCCTGATTGGTTTTTGACAGTACAACGACAGGACGAATCACTAAATTCAATCATTAATCAACTTACCAATGGTACCAACAATTCAGATATTAAACTGAACTATGTGCTTAAGGACGAACGGCTTTTTAGAAGAAGCAAATTAGGTGATAGGTTAGTAGTTCCGAAAATGGTGCGGTGGGCGATTTTACGCAAGTATCATGATGATATAGGGCATCCGGGGGTTGAACGCTGTGCGAAACTAATAAAAGACGAGTATTGGTTCCCGAGAATGTCTAGATTCATTCGTAAATACGTGTCAGCATGTTTAGAATGCGCATTTAACAAGGGTATATATGGAAAGTCACAGGGTATGCTACATCCTATACCGAAACCAAACGAACCCATGGGCACAGTTCACGTAGACCATGTGGGTCCATTTACTAGAACCGCGCGCGGAAAATCACTGTTATTAATCTGTGTAGATTCCTTTTCAAAATTTGTCATGGCCAAACCCGTCCGCTCAGTGAACTCTCGCGAAACAATAAACGCGTTAAGAGAAATATTTAGTATGTTCGGTTATCCGCGGTGTGTAATATCAGATAGAGGTAAAGCCTTTACGAGTAGATATTTTAAACAATTCACTGGGGAGCACAAAATTAAACACATTTTAAACGCAGTAGCAACACCTCGTGCAAACGGCCAGGTGGAGCGAGTGAACCGAACACTTCTAGATGCTATGCGAACGAGTTCTGAAACTGAGGCAAAATGGGATGAGAAAATATGCGATATTATGTGGGGTATTAACAATACGATAAACGCGAGTACAGGTCAAACACCATTCAGACTTATGTTCTCTCATCACGGCGGCTTTATGCCAAATTTAGAGACAAGTAGTATTGATACAACGCTACAAGACCGGCGTAAATCAGCATCCGCGCAAATGGAAAGAACCGCGAATAAAATGAAAATTAATTTTGACAAAAGGCGCAAACAGGCTAGAATTTATAATAGGGGTGATCTTGTTTTGTGGCAAAAGGCGGCTACGGCCGGTGGGAAAGACGTGAATAAAAAGTTGACCAGTAAATTCGGCGGTCCGTATAGAATCAGTGCTAGACTAGAAAACGATCGATATAAAATTGAAACGATTAAAGGCATGCGAGGGTATAAGTCGTTTAAGGCAGTAGTCCCAGTTGATGCGCTGAGACCATATAAAAGTACCACAGATCAGAGTCATTCTGAAGAATCGGACGAGGAACTAGACCGCGACGATCTAATAGATTTGCTAGAAAGTTAGGAATGTGATTAGTGAGGACACTAATTTATTTTTGTTACAGGGGGGCGAATGTTACGGCGATTCATTAGGCGTTCATTAAAAAGGGAAGTGTATAATTACCAATGATGTGTTGTGCAACTGTTTCGGGTGGTGTAATCAATTAATATCGGTGATTATGGAGAAAGGCGATTGGAATTATTATTTTTGGTATTCATTCTGTGTGTATCAGCCAAGGCGTTAGGGTGTATTTGGTTTTGCGGAAATAAACTGTTTAATGGTGAATTGTGTTTCATTTTTTTTAAATCTGTCCTGTGTAACAATATATTTTTGTCAGATCCAAATACAAGCTTATCACAAATTCATCCACGCTTGTATTAATTTGCGATTTCTTATGAATTGATATTAACTTGCGTATCTTTAAACGAATTCTTTGTAAAAGTGCATTATTGTACATTGTTTTAGAGATCCGGAAGCTGCTGTGCAATATTCCTTTCCCCGTGCGGAAAGCACGATGCATTCGGCCCGACGTCGGCACAGTCCTCCAGTACCTGCCACGCTTTTAGATCTGGGGCACTTGCTACAAAATCCTCGATGGCAGGATCGCTTTATTTCTGGTATCGGACAGGGTGAACAATTTTTAAAAAAAATCATACAGGATGAGGCAGGCGGTGTTGCTCTTTTGTTCGCTACCCAAGTCCACATTGATATGGTAGTTGCTGGAGCAGAGGAAGTACACATTGATGGTACCTTTAAATGTGTTCCAGCGGCTCCTCGTGCACATCAGCTACTAACAATTCACGTGGTTGTGAACCGTAAAGTAATTTCATAATTTTATAATAAATTATGTATATACATTTATTCTCAAATATTAAAATAAAAAAATATTTCAGACTATCCCAGTAGCTTATGTATTAATGCAGCACCGGCGTCAATGTTTATATGTAAAAGTTTTACAAGCATTTAGAGTGCTAGCGTCCACTCTTGATCCTGCTGTAACCATGGTAGATTACGAAAGGGCATTGAGAAATGCTTTAGAAGTGGTGTTTCCCTCAGCCAGCGTGGTAGGCTGTTTCTATCATTATGCGATAGTAAGTATTTTATGTATTTTGTTACGAGAGCCATAATAATTGTAAGCATTAACACTTTCGTTTCTTCCTCCATTTTCTTTTTAAATTCTCGTTAATTTAGTTATCAATATTTATATTCGTAATTCATAATAATTTTTAAATAAATATAAAAAATATCAACAATATCTGTTTTATTAATATTAAAATTATTTTAGGCAGTTTGGAAAATGGCTGTACGATTGGGATACATGCGACAACAAAATGACAACATAAAAAAAAGTATCAAAATGCTTATGGTACTTCCTCTTTTACCGGCTACATGTCTCGTAGAAGGTTTAAATCATATACATATCTGGTGCGATACCAATGATATTAATATAAATAACATGTTTACTTACATGGAAAGGTAATTGTAATACTATCAGTGTCAAATATTTATTATAAATATAAAAATTAAATAAATTTTATTTTTAGATATTGGATCCAAACTGTGCGGCCGGAGCACATTAGCGTCTTTGGGCGTCCAATGCGAACCAATAATAATGTGGAAGCATTCAACAAAGTTTTATTAGTTAAAATGGGTATTCATCCGAATGTATTCACATTCCTTAGTAAGTTTACATTTACATATGATTCAATTGGTAAAACGGTGTACTGGTCGCTGCTATTGGTAACGATCATAATAATTGATAAAAGTGGATTTCATATTAATATTTAATTTCTCTCAATATTTTTATATTTTAGAACATCTAATCCAATTAGACAAGTTGGCGAATACACATTATGCGCAGTTGCAAAGAGGAGAAAGAATTTCCAGACCAATGGGCATTCGATGGCTAAGGAATGATGTCCGGATTAATGATGCCCAAACTTCCTTACAACGTGGCGAGTATACTGTGCTTCAGTTTTTAAATGTTGTGACGCACAGTATAGATAATTTAGCAGGCGATTTACATAATGTAATAACATACATATATACTTTTGAAAATTATTTATCTGATAATAATTTGTTTTAGGAAGCAGAATTACAATTACTGGACAGTGTAAGTATTACTATACATTACCATAAGTAGGTCAATTTTATTTTTCTATAAATTTTCCCATAAAAAATATTATTTTGGTTTGTTATACAACACTAAATTAAATGTACTACTATGTACTCTCTATACGTAAAGGTGAAATAAATAAATAAATTTATTTAGTTATGTTATTTATTGTATTATGTCATTTCAATATATTTGTAGATCATTGATGATGTTGATGAAACTGCACGAGTGGATGAACCGGTAACTGTTGCAGAACCATTGATGCCACAGGAACCACCGCAGCAGCAGCAGCAACAAATACTCAATCAGTCATTTCAGCGTTTCATATATATAAACATATATATTTTCGTTTACAGCCAAGATGTAGCGTGTGTTTATCATCACCGTCAACGCATGCCTGTATTCCTTGTGGTCATCACTGCATATGTGCAGGTTGTGCTGAACAGTTACAGCAATTGGGTCATCGATGCCCATTCTGCAGGGCGGAACTCAATGGAATAGTTCGAATATTTATGTAAATAATATTCTTTTATAATATTATATAAATTTTTATATATTTACATATTTGTTTTTTTTTTTGTAGGATTTGATTCCAATATGGAATACAACACCTAGGCTGTATATATGTATATATTTATTTTAATAATAAAATAACTATTATTTATATTAAATGTTACATAATGTTTCCCTACTTATCCATGAACTCCACATTCTACGGAATTTCACGTATTTCATATTATAAATAAAATAATTCTAATGCTTTGTAAATAAATAGAAACAGTATGTAATACATATTTCAAATCTATCATATTATATAATAAATAATTAATTTCATAATATTATACATCCTTCATAAATTAGAATTTTTAAAAATATGTACAATATCATCATAATATACATGATGCAAGTAATGCAAACATTTGTAAAGGAATCCAATTGAAAAGTTCTAATTTACCATAACCTATACAGGATAAGAGAAACACATCACTTGTCTATCACATTTTTAATAGTGGTCATTCTATGTCTATGACTACGAAGCCATCTATCGACACATAGAATAACTAAAATTTTGCTGCTACCCTGCTGCCATCTGGTGACTATTGTATGCAACATGGCCGCCATGATGTTTTTTGACAAAGCACGGTTTGGTGTTGAATAGTTTGATGCATTCCAGTTTCGGTGTTTGAGCATTTTGATGAAGAATGGTTTGGTGTTGAACATGCACCCGATTGCCTAATCATGAATTTTCAGGCGGGAACTTTTAAAATGCGGACCCTGTATTAGTAACATGTATATGAGTACACAATACTAAATTTAAAGGTAAAAATAAATCAAACAAAACTATAAGATGTGATATTTTAATTCTAGAGTAAACAGTTAGTTACAAACTGCAGAAAAGTAAGTACTTACATTACATTAGATCTGAACTTTTATAACGAATTTGAAAATATATCAATAAAGTTTGGATTGTTAAAAATGATAGGTATTAAAGATTATTTTTCTGGCTCATGCTGTATGATTATGTAATTTAAAATATTTTTTATTAGTACGATACAATAATTGGGAATAAAAGAATTTTAATATAGATAATTTTAACGTAATATAAGAAAATAAAATACAGACTAAATTCTATACCGTTTTAAAATAGATATCGAATTATGTATAATCTGAAATAATTTTAAACGTAATGTAAGAAAATGAATTACAAAAAAAGAACAGATTAAAACATACTATCTAAAATTATTGAATTGTCTTGTTCCAGACTATGATTTTCCTGTACACGTCTTAAAATCATTACATATACCTATATATACAATCGGTTTATAACGTTGTACCATGTCTTCCGATGCGAATTCTCCACTGGTCTTGCCATAGATCTTCATTCTCTCTTATTTCTTCTTGGATTCCTGCTACCCAATTCCTTCTAGGTCTCCCTCTTTTCTTTTTGCCGCTAGGAGTTTACTGTGGTATGTGTTTTGCTATTACTCATTTGCTGTACGTGATCGTACCATCTTAATTGACTTGTTTTTATATCATCGGTTATAGTAATTGATACATGCATAATTTGTCATTAACATATCAAATATGACATGACAATGTTTATCTTTTTAATTTTGTACATCGATTGTGATATTATTCCTACCTTTCTGATCCTTTTCGACGTGTTTCTTTATACATTTTCCAAAATTCTATTTACAAAATAAAATATGTAACATAATAATAAACATGGTTTAAAATCATTACATATACCTACCTTGTTAAATTCATCATCTTTTCTTTAATTATTACATATTATTTTAACATTTTATTGCATTTAAAAGGAAAAAAACTGATAATTTGTCATCATTGACATTGACATAACAGCGTTTATCGTCTTAAATTTTCAAGGAAAACTGTGATCGTTACTGTGAAAAATATTGTTTAGTTAGAAATATTTGTTTTTTACCTAGTTACTTATGACACATTTGGTAACACTGTCCAAGTACATATGAACTGTCAAATTTTATAATTTTTAATTAAAATGGTTTAGGCCTTTTTTACCTGTGCGGATATAATCGCCCATTCTCAAAATGTATAATTATGAATTAAACTTCTTTCAAATTGTCTCCATTTCATAAATATTTCCATTTAAAGGTTCAAAATGACATGACAAACATGGCGTTCTTCGTCTTAAATTTTCAAGGAAAACTGTGATCGTTACTTTGAAAAATATTGTTTCTGTCCCAATTTTCAATCTTTATTAATTTTTTACTCGAAAACTATGCATCCTACAGAAATTCGTCCCATTAGAAGGGCCCTGAAGGCAATCATTTCCTACATCTTGGTACAAATTTCACGAAAATCGGTCGAACCGTTTAAGCTGTAGCCTTGTCTAAAGTTGGGCGATCGTCGTGATGAATTCAAATATATATATATATAGAACTATAGATAGTGAATCTGATCGTTTAGTATTAGGACTAGCGTAACCTCGGCTTCGCCGAGTTTTCCCTAGGGCTCCGCCGATAGTGGTTTATAATGCCCACGCAACATGCCCACCCAAACTGCCCACGCAACATGCCCACTCAAACTGCCCACGCAACATGCCCACGCAACATGCCCACCCAAACTGCCCACGCAACATGCCCACCCAAACTGCCCACGCAACATGCCCACCCAAACTGCCCACGCAACATGCCCACCCAAACTGCCCACTCAAACTACCCACGCAACATGCCCACCCAAACTGCCCACGCAATATGCCCACCCAAACTACCCACGCAGCATGCCCACCCAAACAGCCCACGCAACATGCCCACTCAAACTGCCCACGCAACATGTCCACCCAAACTGCCCACGCTACATGCCCACCCAAACTGCCCACGCAACATGCCCACCCAAACTGCCCACGCAACATGCCCAACCAAACTGCCCACGCAACTTGCCCACCCAAACTGCCCACGCAACATGCCCACCCAAACTGCCAACGCAACTTGCCCACCCAAACTGCCGACGCAACATGCCCACCCAAACTGCCCACGCAACATACCCACCCAAACTGCCCACGCAACATGCCCACCCAAACTGCCCACGCAACATGCCCACCCAACTGCCCACGCAACATGCCCACGCAAAATGCCCACCCAAACTGCCCACTCACACTCTCCTTGACTTTTCTGGCTCATGCTGTATGATTATGTAATTTAAACGATTTTTATTAGTACGATACAATAATTGGCACCCCCCCCCCCCGCAATGGCCTTGAGGATATATTTATTTATTTATTTATAAATGAATAAATACTTAAATAAAAAAATACATAAATAAGTAAATAAATAAATAAATAAATAAATAAATAAATAAATAAATAAATAAATAAATAAATAAATAAATAAATAAATAAATAAATAAATAAATAAATAAATAAATAAATAAATAAATAAATAAATAAATAAATAAATAAATAAATAAATAAATAAATAAATAAATAAATAAATAAATAAATAAATAAATAAATAAATAAATAAATAAATAAATAAATAAATAAATAAATAAATAAATAAATAAATAAATAAATAAATAAATAAATAAATAAATAAATAAATAAATAAATAAATAAATAAATAAATAAATAAATAAATAAATAAATAAATAAATAAATAAATAAATAAATAAATAAATAAATAAATAAATAAATAAATAAATAAATAAATAAATAAATAAATATATATATATTATTAAATAAATAAATAAATAAATACATAAATACATAAATAAATTAAAAAATTAATAAATTAATAAATTACTAAATTAATAAATTAATAAATTAACAAATTAACAAATAATTAAATTAATAAATTAATAAATTAATAAATTAATAAATTAATAAATTAATAAATTAATAAATTAATAAATTAATAAATTAATAAATTAATAAATTAATAAATTAATAAATTAATAAATTAATAAATTAATAAATTAATAAATTAATAAATTAATAAATTAATAAATTAATAAATTAATAAATTAATAAATTAATAAATTAATAAATTAATAAATTAATAAATTAATAAATTAATAAATTAATAAATTAATAAATTAATAAATTAATAAATTAATAAATTAATAAATTAATAAATTAATAAATTAATAAATTAATAAATTAATAAATTAATAAATTAATAAATTAATAAATTAATAAATTAATAAATTAATAAATTAATAAATTAATAAATTAATAAATTAATAAATTAATAAATTAATAAATTAATAAATTAATAAATTAATAAATTAATAAATTAATAAATTAATAAATTAATAAATTAATAAATTAATAAATTAATAAATTAATAAATTAATAAATTAATAAATTAATAAATTAATAAATTAATAAATTAATAAATTAATAAATTAATAAATTAATAAATTAATAAATTAATAAATTAATAAATTAATAAATTAATAAATTAATAAATTAATAAATTAATAAATTAATAAATTAATAAATTAATAAATTAATAAATTAATAAATTAATAAATTAATAAATTAATAAATTAATAAATTAATAAATTAATAAATTAATAAATTAATAAATTAATAAAGTAATAAATTAATAAAGTAATAAAGTAATAAATTAATAAATTAATAAAGTAATAAAGTAATAAATTAATAAATTAATAAATTAATAAATTAATAAATTAATAAAGTAATAAAGTAATAAATTAATAAATTAATAAATTAATAAATTAATAAATTAATAAATTAATAAATTAATAAATTAATAAATTAATAAATTAATAAATTAATAAATTAATAAATTAATAAATTAATAAATTAATAAATTAATAAATTAATAAATTAATAAATTAATAAATTAATAAATTAATAAATTAATAAATTAATAAATTAATAAATTAATAAATTAATAAATTAATAAATTAATAAATTAATAAATTAATAAATTAATAAATTAATAAATTAATAAATTAATAAATTAATAAATTAATAAATTAATAAATTAATAAATTAATAAATTAATAAATTAATAAATTAATAAATTAATAAATTAATAAATTAATAAATTAATAAATTAATAAATTAATAAATTAATAAATTAATAAATTAATAAATTAATAAATTAATAAATTAATAAATTAATAAATTAATAAATTAATAAATTAATAAATTAATAAATTAATAAATTAATAAATTAATAAATTAATAAATTAATAAATTAATAAATTAATAAATTAATAAATTAATAAATTAATAAATTAATAAATTAATAAATTAATAAATTAATAAATTAATAAATTAATAAATTAATAAATTAATAAATTAATAAATTAATAAATTAATAAATTAATAAATTAATAAATTAATAAATTAATAAATTAATAAATTAATAAATTAATAAATTAATAAATTAATAAATTAATAAATTAATAAATTAATAAATTAATAAATTAATAAATTAATAAATTAATAAATTAATAAATTAATAAATTAATAAATTAATAAATTAATAAATTAATAAATTAATAAATTAATAAATTAATAAATTAATAAATTAATAAATTAATAAATTAATAAATTAATAAATTAATAAATTAATAAATTAATAAATTAATAAATTAATAAATTAATAAATTAATAAATTAATAAATTAATAAATTAATAAATTAATAAATTAATAAATTAATAAATTAATAAATTAATAAATTAATAAATTAATAAATTAATAAATTAATAAAGTAATAAATTAATAAATTAATAAATTAATAAATTAATAAATTAATAAAGTAATAAAGTAATAAAGTAATAAATTAATAAATTAATAAATTAATAAATTAATAAATTAATAAAGTAATAAATTTATAAATTAATAAAGTAATAAATTTATAAATTAATAAAGTAATAAATTAATAAAGTAATAAATTAATAAAGTAATAAATTAATAAAGTAATAAATTTATAAAGTAATAAATTAATAAATTAATAAAGTAATAAATTAATAAATTAATAAATTAATAAATTAATAAATTAATAAATTAATAAATTAATAAATTAATAAATTAATAAATTAATAAATTAATAAATTAATAAATTAATAAATTAATAAATTAATAAATTAATAAATTAATAAATTAATAAATTAATAAATTAATAAATTAATAAATTAATAAATTAATAAATTAATAAATTAATAAATTAATAAATTAAAAAGTAATAAATTAATAAATAAATTAATAAATTAATAAATTAATAAATTAATAAATAAATTAATAAATTAATAAATTAATAAATTAATAAATTAATAAATAAATTAATAAATTAATAAATTAATAAATTAATAAATTAATAAATTAATAAATTAATAAATTAATAAATTAATAAATTAATAAATTAATAAATTAATAAATTAATAAATTAATAAATTAATAAATTAATAAATTAATAAATTAATAAATTAATAAATTAATAAATTAATAAATTAATAAATTAATAAATTAATAAATTAATAAATTAATAATTAATTTTGAAAGTTCTATAGTTCCCAGAGCAAGTGTTCAAAATGAAAGACATTACATTCAATAAATAAATCAGTATTATTTAAAAATACTACTGTAAATTATTAAAATATTACATTTTCATTAAATACAGAAGGCTTGGCAATACATTTTTGTATTAGAAATATTATCAAAATATTAAATAACAGGTGTAATAATTAAATAATTATCGGATTGAAATGAGTGGAATTTTTAATTAATTAAATCTGATTTAAATTTTAAATGAATTAAATGCCATCAGCCAACTATTTTCTGCTATTTCAGTATTACGCTTCATTTAAGATAAATCCTCAGTATCTCTGTTATGAAGCGTTCTAGCACCAAATGTTTATTGGGATTTTTTTCATGTTGGTGTCTAGAATTCATACTCCGAAGCCTTACATAGAGAATTGTCAAAAATACGACAGCTCGATCGGCTATTCTTTTTTGCATAAAATTGTCAATAATATTTCGGAAGTGTAGTATCTATAGCTGAGTGCACGATGTATAATGTATTACAAACAAGGCTAAATAACCGGGTTAGTTCATACAGTATGCCGCTAGATGTCAGGTTTTTTGCGACCCGGTTTTTACAAAAATATTTGAAATAGTAAATTATTCCTATATAACGCACAATATTTTATATTTTCAATACATAACCTTTTATCTTTTGTCAGTTCTATGTATGTATTTTATACAAATTCCATACAACAGGCTTCTATAATTTCAGTAAAATTATAAAATAAACGTTGTCATGTACTTGACACTGACATCTTTCAATCTGAATTTTCTTAATCGTAGTACCTGTTTCTATGGTTATAGCATGGCTGGCTGCTACATAAAATTATATAAATAAAAAATCGAAATAGCGCTACTTCCGAAGTAACGTTACTTCAAGAGGTGAAAATTCGGGTCTATATCTCTTTATTTGATCCATACCCTGTTGTGCATCCTATAGCACAACATTTTCTATTTAAACGCGAACTTATTTTGACCGCAACCGACACACTGCGGCACACCAACTGCCAAACGCCTGTCAAATGGTAACGGGTCGCGTTAGCTTCTTTTGTACCAGCTAGTTATGTCAACGCATCTCGTACTCTCACCTATAGATACTACACCGTGGTAGGAACTGATGAAAACATATAATGAAATGAACAAATGCTGCGCATTTTATGCGAGCAAACAGGAAGAAATTACAGGATAAATATAAACATAATACAAGGTGACCATTTTATATGTTCCCGCCTGAAATTTTAAGAATAAGCAAAACCAAATATATTTTATAAGCCACTTGGTGAATATTAGTACTTTAAATCGAATAATCACAGTAGGTATAAGAGCAAAACAAAATTTTAAAAACCAAGTCACTTATGAAATGTATCATGGATTGCCTAATCATGAATTTTCAGGCGGGAACTTTTAAAATGCGGACCCTGTATTAGTAACATGTATATGAGTACACAATACTAAATTTAAAGATAAAAATAAATCAAACAAAACTATAAGATGTGATATTTTAATTCTAGAGTAAACAGTTAGTTACAAACTGCAGAAAAGTAAGTACTTACATTACATTAGATCTGAACTTTTATAACGAATTTGAAAATATATCAATAAAGTTTGGATTGTTAAAAATGATAGGTATTAAAGATTATTTTTCTGGCTCATGCTGTATGGTTATGTAATTTAAAATATTTTTTATTAGTACGATACAATAATTGGGAATAAAATAATTTTAATATAGATAATTTTAACGTAATATAAGAAAATAAAATACAGACTAAATTCTATACCGTTTTAAAATAGATATCGAATTATGTATAATCTGAACTAATTTTAAACGTAATGTAAGAAAATGAATTACAAAAAAAGAACAGATTAAAACATACTATCTAAAATTATTGAATTGTCTTGTTCCAGACTATGATTTTCCTGTACACGTCTTAAAATCATTACATATACCTATATATACAATCGGTTTATAACGTTGTACCATGTCTTCCGATGCGAATTCTCCACTGGTCTTGCCATAGATCTTCATTCTCTCTTATTTCTTCTTGGATTCCTGCTACCCAATTCCTTCTAGGTCTCCCTCTTTTCTTTTTGCCGCTAGGAGTTTACTGTGGTATGTGTTTTGCTATTACTCATTTGCTGTACGTGATCGTACCATCTTAATTGACTTGTTTTTATATCATCGGTTATAGTAATTGATACATGCATAATTTGTCATTAACATATCAAATATGACATGACAATGTTTATCTTTTTAATTTTGTACATCGATTGTGATATTATTCCTACCTTTCTGATCCTTTTCGACGTGTTTCCTTATACATTTTCCAAAATTCTATTTACAAAATAAAATATGTAACATAATAATAAACATGGTTTAAAATCATTACATATACCTACCTTGTTAAATTCATCATCTTTTCTTTAATTATTACATATTATTTTAACATTTTATTGCATTTAAAAGGAAGAAAACTGATAATTTGTCATCATTGACATTGACATAACAGCGTTTATCGTCTTAAATTTTCAAGGAAAACTGTGATCGTTACTGTGAAAAATATTGTTTTGTTAGAAATATTTGTTTTTTACCTAGTTACTTATGACACATTTGGTAACACTGTCCAAGTACATATGAACCGTCAAATTTTATAATTTTTAATTAAAATGGTTTAGGCCTTTTTTACCTGTGCGGATATAATTGCCCATTCTCAAAATGTATAATTATGAATTAAACTTCTTTCAAATTGTCTCCATTTCATAAATATTTCCATTTAAAGGTTCAAAATGACATGACAAACATGGCGTTCTTCGTCTTAAATTTTCAAGGAAAGCTGTGATCGTTACTGTGAAAAATATTGTTTCTGTCCCAATTTTCAATCTTTATTAATTTTTTACTCGAAAACTATGCATGCTACAGAAATTCGTCCCATTAGAAGGGCCCTGAAGGCAATCATTTCCTACATCTTGGTACAAATTTCACGAAAATCGGTCGAACCGTTTAAGCTGTAGCCTTGTCTAAAGTTGGGCGATCGTCGTGATGAATTCAAATATATATATATATATATATATATATATATATATATATATATATATATATATATATATATAGAACTATAGATAGTGAATCTGATCGTTTAGTATCAGGACTAGCGTAACCTCGGCTTCGCCGAGTTTTCCCTAGGGCTCCGCCGATAGTGGTTTATAATGCCCACGCAACATGCCCACCCAAACTGCCCACTCAAACTGCCCACGCAACATGCCCACGCAATATGCCCACCCAAACTGCCCACGCAACATGCCCACCCAAACTGCCCACGCAACATGCCCACCCAAACTGCCCACGCAACATGCCCACTCAAACTGCCCACGCAACATGCCCACCCAAACTGCCCACGCAACATGCCCACCCAAACTGCCCACGCAACATGCCCACCCAAACTGCCCACCCAAACTGCCCACGCAACATGCCCACCCAAACTGCCCACGCAACATTCCCACGCAACATGCCCACTCAAACTGCCCACGCAACATGCCCACCCAAACTGCCCACGCAACATGCCCACCCAAACTGCCCACGCAACATGCCCACCCAAATTGCCCACCCGAACAGCCCACGCAACATGCCCACCCAAACTGCCCACGCAACATGCCCACCCAAACTGCCCACGCAACTTGCCCACCCAAAACTGCCGACGCAACATGCCCACCCAAACTGCCCACGCAACATACCCACCCAAACTGCCCACTCAAACTGCCCACGCAACATGCCCACGCAACATGCCCACCCAAACTGCCCACGCAACATGCCCACCCAAACTGCCCACGCAACATGCCCACCCAAACTGCCCACGCAACATGCCCACTCAAACTGCCCACGCAACATGCCCACCCAAACTGCCCACGCAACATGCCCACCCAAACTGCCCACGCAACATGCCCACCCAAACTGCCCACCCAAACTGCCCACGCAACATGCCCACCCAAACTGCCCACGCAACATTCCCACGCAACATGCCCACTCAAACTGCCCACGCAACATGCCCACCCAAACTGCCCACGCAACATGCCCACCCAAACTGCCCACGCAACATGCCCACCCAAATTGCCCACCAGAACAGCCCACGCAACATGCCCACCCAAACTGCCCACGCAACATGCCCACCCAAACTGCCCACGCAACTTGCCCACCCAAACTGCCGACGCAACATGCCCACCCAAACTGCCCACGCAACATGCCCACGCAAAATACCCACTCAAACTGCCTACTCACACTCTCCTTGACTTTTCTGGCTCATGCTGTATGATTATGTAATTTAAAAGATTTTTATTAGTACGATACAATAATTGGCACCCCCCCCCCAAATGGCCTTAAGGATATATTTATTTATTTATTTATAAATGAATAAATAAATAAATAATTAAATAAATAAATAATTAAATAAATAAATAAAAAATATATAAATAACGAAATAAATAAATAAATACATAAATAAGTAAATAAATACATAAATAAGTAAATAAATAAATAAATAAATACATAAATAAATTAATAAATAAATAAATAAATAAATAAATAAATAAATAAATAAATAAATAAATAAATAAATAAATAAATAAATAAATAAATAAATAAATAAATAGATAAATAAATACATAAATAAATAAATAAATAAATAAATAAATAAATAAATAAATAAATAAATACATAAATAAATAAATAAATTAATAAATTAATAAATTAATAAATTAATAAATTAATAAATTAATAAATTAATAAATTAATAAATTAATAAATTAATAAATTAATAAATTAATAAATTAATAAATTAATAAATTAATAAATTAATAAATTAATAAATTAATAAATTAATAAATTAATAAATTAATAAATTAATAAATTAATAAATTAATAAATTAATAAATTAATAAATTAATAAATTAATAAATTAATAAATTAATAAATTAATAAATTAATAAATTAATAAATTAATAAATTAATAAATTAATAAATTAATAAATTAATAAATTAATAAATTAATAAATTAATAAATTAATAAATTAATAAATTAATAAATTAATAAATTAATTAATAAATTAATAAATTAATAAATTAATAAATTAATAAATTAATTAATAAATTAATAAATTAATAAATTAATAAATTAATAAATTAATTAATAAATTAATAAATTAATAAATTAATAAATTAATAAATTAATAAATTAATAAATTAATAAATTAATAAATTAATAAATTAATAAATTAATAAATTAATAAATTAATAAATTAATAAATTAATAAATTAATAAATTAATAAATTAATAAATTAATAAATTAATAAATTAATAAATTAATAAATTAATAAATTAATAAATTAATAAATTAATAAATTAATAAATTAATAAATTAATAAATTAATAAATTAATAAATTAATAAATTAATAAATTAATAAATTAATAAATTAATAAATTAATAAATTAATAAATTAATAAATTAATAAATTAATAAATTAATAAATTAATAAATTAATAAATTAATAAATTAATAAATTAATAAATTAATAAATTAATAAATTAATAAATTAATAAATTAATAAATTAATAAATTAATAAATTAATAAATTAATAAATTAATAAATTAATAAATTAATAAATTAATAAATTAATAAATTAATAAATTAATAAATTAATAAATTAATAAATTAATAAATTAATAAATTAATAAATTAATAAATTAATAAATTAATAAATTAATAAATTAATAAATTAATAAATTAATAAATTAATAAATTAATAAATTAATAAATTAATAAATTAATAAATTAATAAATTAATAAATTAATAAATTAATAAATTAATAAATTAATAAATTAATAAATTAATAAATTAATAAATTAATAAATTAATAAATTAATAAATTAATAAATTAATAAATTAATAAATTAATAAATTAATAAATTAATAAATTAATAAATTAATAAATTAATAAATTAATAAATTAATAAATTAATAAATTAATAAATTAATAAATTAATAAATTAATAAATTAATAAATTAATAAATTAATAAATTAATAAATTAATAAATTAATAAATTAATAAATTAATAAATTAATAAATTAATAAATTGAAAAAGTCTCAATATTTGACAGTTAAAACATCAATCATTTGTTTGTATGTTTGTTTTAATTCTATGGCTAGTGCTATTAAACTAAAATTTTCATATTTAATTTCTAGAGTTACTAAACATACGAAATGGATTTTGTTTGTTAATATTAAAGTAGAATTTTATGCTCTACAACTTTTATTTAAATAATTTTTTTCTATAATAATTTGGGGGGGCAACGCGTTACGGAAAACTGTTTTACCATGTTAAATGCTTATGTATACAAAGTGATTGGTAGGAACTGATAAAAACATATTGAAATAAACAAATGCTGCGCGTTTTATGCGAGCAAACAGGACAAAATGTCTTAATTACAGGATAAATACAGTGTGTTCAAAAAAATTCGGAATAGACTATGTACAAAGAGACGTATGTCAATTAATTAAATGTCAATTTGACTTAAAATATTGTCAAAAATATTTTGCAAAGAAATCAAAGCTTTTCAAATTAGAAAACGGCGAATGTCGATAAACTGTATCCTTTGACAACTTGACTTTTGAATTGAATATTGATCAAACACACGTTCTCCGAGTTAGGATTTTTCTTAATACACTGTATGAACGTAATATTAATAACACGTCTATGAGTACACAATACTAAATTTAAAAGTAAAAATAAATCAAACAAAACTCTAAAATGTGATATTTTAATTCCAAAGTAAACAATTAGTTACAAACTGAAGAAAAGTAAGTAGTTACATTACATTAATAAAGTTTGGATTGTTATTAAAGAGGAAAAATGTAAGACTCATATGTATACAAGATTACTTTTGTGGTTTATGCTGTATGATTATGGTCCAGTTGCATAAAACATTGTTAACTTTTATCACATTGTTAACTTTGACAAGACTTCTTTTCCATTGTATTTTTGATACGTATCCACGGTTACATTGTGCATATGATCAACTAACAACGTTTGATGGCCCTATGTAATTTTAAAGATTTTTTATTAATTGGCAATAAAAGAATTTTAAAATAGATAATTCTAAACGTAATATAAGAAAATGAAATGCAGATTAAAATCTGTACCGTTTTAAGATAGATATTGAATTATGGTGCACTCTCCACGCTAGCAATGAGTGCCCATGAGGTGACGCCTGGTAAACGCAATACTTTTTTGTATTAGAAATATTATCAAAATATTAAATAACAGGTGTAATAATTAAATAATTATCGGATTGAAATGAGTGGAATTTTTAATTAATTAAATCTCATTTAAATTTTAAATGAATTAAACAAATGCCATCAGCCAACTGTTTTCTATTTCAGTATTACGCTTCATTTAAGATAAATCCTCGGTATCTC
This sequence comes from Harpalus rubripes, assembly GCA_963082715.1. Classification (NCBI taxonomy): domain Eukaryota; kingdom Metazoa; phylum Arthropoda; class Insecta; order Coleoptera; family Carabidae; genus Harpalus; species Harpalus rubripes. Next base: position 39,448,524 of record OY720452.1, on the reverse strand, counting down.
TGTTATGAAGCGTTCTAGCACCAATGTTTATTATGATTTTTTTCATGTTGGTGTCTAGAATTCATACTCCGAAGCCTTACATAGTTACATGAACTGTATTTCTGACAAATTTATACGAAAACAAGAAATGCTTTCTCAGGGACTGTCATAGAGAATTGTCAAAAATACGACAGCTCGATCGGCTATTGTTTTTTTTATAAAATTGTCAGTAATATTTCGGAAATGTAGTATCTATATCTGAGTGCACGATGTATAATGTATTACAAAGAATAGCTAAATAACCGGGTTAGTACATACAGTATGCCGCTAGATGTCAGGTTTTTTGCGACCCGATTTTTACAAAAATATTTAAAATAGTAAATTATTCCTATATAACGCACAATATTTTATATATTTCAATACATTACCTTTTATCTTTTGTCAGTTCTATGTATGTATTTTGTACAAATCCCATACAGAAGGCTTTTATATTTTCAGTCAAATTATAAAATAAACATTGTCATGTACTTGACACTGACATCTTTCAATCAGAATTTTCCTAATCGTAGTACCTGTTTCTATGGTTATAGCATGGCTGGCTGCTACAAAATCGCACATTTTGGCACCTTAAAAAGACTATGGCCCGTATTCTTACATCTTAAAGTAGCGCTACTTTCGAAAAATCGCTACTTCAACTGTTATATGTCAACTTTAACATTAAAATTAGAGATATAAAAATAAATTAAATTGTAAAAAGCATTTATTTCAAATGTCATAGGTTTCATTTACAAAAATATGAAACCTATTCTTATCTATTCATAAAATAAAATAAATAAAAAATCGAAATAGCGCTACTTCCGAAGTAACGTTACTTCAAGAGGTGAGAATTCGGGTCTATATCTCTTTATTTGATCCATACCCTGTTGTGCATCCTATAGCACAACATTTTCTATTTAAACGCGAACTTATTTTAACCGCAACCGGCACACTGCGGCACACCAACTGCCAAACGCTTGTCAAATGGTAACGGGTCGCGTTAGCGTCTTTTGTACCAGCTAGTTATGTCAACGCATCTCGTGCTCTAACCTATAGATACTACACCGTGGTAGGAACTGATGAAAACATATAATGAAATGAACAAATGCTGCGCATTTTATGCGAGCAAACAGGAAGGACAAAATGTCTCAATTACAGGATAAATATAAACATAATACAAGATGCCCATTTTATATGTTCCCACCTGAAATTTTAAGAATAAGCAAAACCAAATACATTTCATAAGCCACTTGGTGAATATTAGTACTTTAAATCGAATAATCACAGTAGGTATAAGAGCAAAACAAAATTTTAAAAACCAAGTCACTTATGAAATGTATCATGGATTGCCTAATCATGAATTTACAGGAGGGAACTTTTAAAATGCGCACCCTGTATTAGTAACATGTATATGAGTACACAATACTAAATTTAAAGATTAAAATAAATCAAACAAAACTAAAAGATGTGATATTTTAATTCTATAGTAAACAGTTTACAAACTGCAGAAAAGTAAGTAGGTACTTACATTACATTAGATCTGAACTTTTACAACGAATTTGAAAATATATCAATAAAGTTTGGATTGTTATTAAAGGGGTAGAATGCAAAAATCATAGGTATTAAAGATGACTTTTCTGGCTCATGCTGTATGATTATGTAATTTAAAAGATTTTTTATTAGTACGATACAATAATTGGGAATAAAACAATTTTAATATAGATAATTTTAACGTAATGTAAGAAAATAAAACACAGATTAAATTCTGTACCGTTTTAAGATAGATATCGAATTATGTATAATCTGAAAAAAATTTAAACGTAATAAGAAAATGAATTACAAAAAAAGAACAGATTAAAACATACTATCTAAAATTATTGAATTGTCTTGTTCCAGATTTTATGATTTTCCTGTAGGATTTAATTTTTATTCTTGCCTCTAAATACGTATTAGATATTGTACATGTGTTCTTTGGCGACTGTGATGTTTATTATGTCTTTCTCAGCCTGACATTGTTAAATCTATTTACAAAATAAAATATATAAATTAACAATAAACATACGTCTTAAACTAGGTAAAATAGGTATAGCCTTTCTTCATTGTGTACAGAGTTCCTTTATGCACCACTCATTCCTTATTTTTATTTTTTTATTCTGTAGTGTTTAATCCTTTGTCCTGTGTTTAGCACCAAATCTTTTTGGGTTCCATTTAAACACGTATATTCTGTTTTGCATGTTTACTTCCAGACTATGTTTTTAGTATTGATACGACATGCACAATTTGTCATTAACATATCAAATATGACATGACAATGTTTATCTTTTTAATTTTGTACATCGATCGTGATATTATTCCTACCTTTCTGATCCTTTTCGACGTGTTTCCTTATACATTTTCCAAAATTCTATTTACAAAATAAAATATGTAACATAATAATAAACATGGCTTTTACATATACCTACCTTGTTAAATTCATCATCTTTTCTTTAATTATTACATATTATTTAAACATTTTATTGCATTTAAAAGGAAGAAAACTGATAATTTGTCATCATTGACATTGACATAACAGCGTTTATCGTCTTAAATTTTCAAGGAAAACTGTGATCGTTACTGTGAAAAATATTGTTTAGTTAGAAATATTTGTTTTTTACCTAGTTACTTATGACACATTTGGTAACACTGTCCAAGTACATATGAACCGTCAAATTTTATAATTTTTAATTAAAATGGTTTAGGCCTTTTTTACCTGTGCGGATATAATTGCCCATTCTCAAAATTTATAATTATGAATTAAACTTCTATCAAATTGTCTCCATTTCATAAATATTTCCATTTAAAGGTTCAAAATGACATGACAAACATGGCGTTCTTCGTCTTAAATTATCAAGGAAAACTGTGATCGTTACTGTGAAAAATATTGTTTCTGTCCCAATTTTCAATCTTTAATAATTTTTTACTCGAAAACTATACATCCTACAGAAATTCGTCCCATTAGAAGGGCCCTGAAGCCAATCATTTCCTACATCTTGGTACAAATTTCACGAAAATCGGTCGAACCGTTTAAGCTGTAGCCTTGTCTAAAGTTGGGCGATCGTCGTGATGAATTCAAATATAGATATATATATATATATATATATATATATATATATATATATATATATATATATATATATATATATATATATATATATATATATATATATATATATATATATATATATATATATATATATATATATATATATATATATATATATATATATATATATATATATATATATATATATATATATATATATATATATATATATATATATATATATATATATATATATATATATATATATATATATATATATATATATATATATATATATATATATATATATATAGATATATAGAACTATAGATAGTGAATCTGATCGTTTAGTATTAGGATATAAACATTTAAATTTTTTTTCAACTCATGTAATAGGAAAAAAATAAATTACAAATACAAAAAATCTGATGTGGCCAACACATAACCTCTCGCCAGATATTTTACCTGGTTGTACGCATAAAACGAAAAATATTTCTAAATACAAATACATATATTCATGTCTCACTACAAAATAATTCTCACATATATTTGCAAAATCTATGGGATATTTTAAAATAAATGATGTACAATACATACATTTTCTTTATATTCAATATCCTGAAATTTTCTTTTTCTACTTTCCTTTTCTTTTCTTTATATTCGTCATTTTTTCGCAATTTCCTTTTATATTCTATTTTACGTATATTCTTTTGCGTTGTTGACTTTTTTTTATTTTCATAATCTTCATAATAATGTACAACTATTTTTGACAGAGGCATACAAATATTTTCGACAGTGACATTTATGTGTCAATTACAAACATTTGAATTTCTTGCCTTGTAGTAGTTTGATCAGAGATTTTTTACATCAAATTATTTTATATGCATTTCTTTATCTCTAAATCTATAGAAGATATAATAATGAATTTATATTTATCGAATAAAGAATTTAACGTTCTTTAATATAAGTATTTACATAAATTTTCGATAAATAATATTTAGATGATTTTTTTCTTGGAACTACTACTTCCGGTTGTCCAATTGTTACCAAAACTGACTGGTCTCTTCCCATTATTGCTAGATTGAGGAATCCGTAGTTAAAAATGTCTTAAGTCTTATAGTATTTGAGATATAGTGAATCCAACACACACATATGGACATCATCGTAAAAATGTTATAATCGGATTCTAGGGACCTTAAAACGTGCTTATTCATTAAAATCTGGATATGCGATTTTTAGCATGAATACAATACCTCTCTTAGCGAGAGGTAAAAATGTAATTAATAAATGAATTTCTATTTTCTAGCAATAATTCTTTTAAAAGTATTATAATTACTTTTTCGTCACAGTTATTGTTATATAATTGTTATTATGTGCAGTTAGGTTTTTTAATACAATCTGTTCACAGTGACAACGTTTATTAAAGAATAATTATATATTCTCAACCTCAATCAACGATAACCGCACAATTAGGGGAGGGAATAATATGCGTAGTAAAATTTGTAGTACCGAACATATAAATATTGACTTCCAAACTATATACTCGCTGCTCGCCGCATCTGTCTTTTGGAACAAATGTATAACTACTTAACACCCCTACTTTCATGGATTGGACTCGATCGGACGAATTTTGGTTTCTGTCGTTTCTATGCTTCTCCCTTCTCTAAAAACTGGGCGGAGTCTAGTTTAGACACAAACCAGTTCCTGGACACGAACCATTATAAAACCAAAAACTTACAACTTCCGCCATCTATTGGTTACTTTGAAAATTATGAAGTTGCTTTCTAAACGCTCCATAAGATCGGCTGATCTGATAGTTATGAGATCTGTGATATAACATAAGTTTATATATAAAAAATATTTCAGCTATGCGAACATGAAATAATTGTATTCTCTAGAACTAACAGTTTGTCGGCCACTGTAAGTACCTGCTGCGCCAGGTACCAAATTCTTAACTTTAAAAATTCATATCACTATAATTCTTAGTTCATTATATTCTTACAGAAAAAACATTTTTAAAAAATTGGTATTGGACTCCATTAGAATCGGTCTCCAGAAGTCAGTAGGAGAAGTCAAATTAAAATTATTTATAAAAAAAATTCAAAACCAGTAATTCATTATTTTATTCAATCTTTCAGAAAAAAAAATTGAATAATGAGTACCGGACCCTTGATACAATATGTATGCTTTTCATGATTCTCAGTTAATAAAATTTATAAATAAAATTATGTTTGCATATATGTAGCATTTATTGCTTTAATATTTTATACCTCTCATGTCCTCATAGACCGTCCCGTCAGTTCAGTAAATAGCAGGCAGTCAGTGCATTGCATAGCGTCTAATGGAGGTAATTTATAATTTTACATTCCTGCTACCAGCTCCACTATATTTTAAGTAGGTAGTCAACGTTTACACCGATTTCAACCAATTGTAGTCGTGGCGACGCCGGCGTCGTTTGGTCGTTTTTAAGTTTTAAGTTAGCATGGGTTTTGAAAAACATTCATCGGGAATGGATGCATATTTTAATCCAATAGAATATATTTAGGAAAGGCTACACTCCATAGGCAGATTCGTTGTCGTTCAGCCATACCAGAGACTCTTCAAAAGCTACGATTGGCTCTTCAAGAAGAATTTGACGCAATTCCCCAAATTTGCATAACAAATTTGATCAACTCAATGCCACGACGGTTAAATGACGTAATTCAGGTTCGAAGTTCGAAGAAGATATACAAGCTATTGGCGATACCAGCAGGTCCATTAGAATGAAGCCACCTTTGTTTTTTATTTATTTTATAGTTAAGAAAATAATTTATTTGAATTGTTTCTGTTACTTTTGTGAATTAAATTTATTTCTGAATTAATTTGTGCATTTCGTATATATTTTAGAATGAAATAAGGATAGTAAATAAGTGATAACTAACTAAAAACAATCAGTTCATTTCCCTATTTAGTTGTAAAATATTCGGTTAATGGGACTTTATAAAAAATTCAAAGTGGCCGGTTTTTTTGCCGGTTAGTGTATTTAACTTTAAATACAACATATTGTTCTATGATTGACTCTATTTTCTCAAGTAAATACAAATATTTCCACATCCAATAATTGATATACTCATAATGATTAATTAAAAAGTATAAAAACAACGAGCAACAAGATACATAGACCTCAATGATTATTTAAAGTTAATTTACTCTAGCGATTCCCGATTAGAGAGCTGTTTAAATTTTGATTTTTTCACGGTTTAATGTAACTAGCGCCATCTGTAGTCTAATAGACGAACTAGGTACATGAGGTGGTATTTAATATTACAAATTTAACACTGAAAATCTATTCATCCCATTTTATCACTTGTGGGATTATGCATACTGAACATTACGTCATAGGTGGAGGGGGTAACTTTATCACTTGTGGGATTTGGGAACTGTGCGATTATTAGTTGTGGCATTGCTAGGTTTTATAACTTGTTGGATTGTGAATTCTGAACATACGTCATTGGTGGTGGGGGTAACTTTATCACTTGTGGGATTTGGGAACTCTGACATTTGTGAGGTGTAGGATTTGTGAACTGTAGGATTATCACGTGTGGCATGCTTCGCGCTTTACTGGCTGTACCCGCCATACCCGTAACCCGTACATATAGCCATAGATTTAAAACACTACATAGTTTTTTAAATCTGTGATATAGCTTTACTTGCTTTACCTGTTACCTCAGAAATTCATTGTATGAGACAGATGATCAACACTTTCATTATTATTATCAATAGAGAAAGAATTACTGAATATCTTATTTTAAATTAAACATAAATGTGCTTGTACACATTGTTCCCTTCAATCTGTTTTATTGCTTATTTTGTCGCCTACCCTGTTCTCCGACCCACAAGTCGTCATTATTGCTATATTTACAAAACAACTTTATAATTTAAATTTGCATTTTATCCACGAATAGATAGAACACAAAATTCGTAATCGAATAAGTTATTTTCCAAAAGGATATTTTTACTTTCCTAACGTCCGATTTTTTTGCAACATACAAGCGCTTGGCGCTCCCGGTCCTATAGAATACCAGAATATTGTCATTCGCCTCTCGCTGTAACGTCACGAAGTAGGAAGTAAGCATAAACAAGCCTATACCTACAATAATTAATAAAAATTTATATTTTAATGAAAATTATTATTGGGAACTATAATTTTTTTGTATTTATAGGAACAATAACGATACCAATTTCTTGATAATTTAGAAAAAAATTACTTCGTATTTTTAAGTAAAATATCGGCGTATAAATTTTATACATATATATATATATATATATATATATATATATATATATATATATATATATATATAAAGCTAAATTAAACGTATGTAGTTGTTATTCACTTCAATTTTTCAATTTTCCACGGAGTCACCTATTGCATTATAGTTTATCTATCCACCGCTAGGTCTACTCATAGCGCCACTTACTTATGCTTATACTTTACGAAAATACTTACCGAATTTGATTTAATTACAAATATCTTCTGTATTAAACGATCAATATTTAAAATACTTACCTGAAGTATGTAGAAATGTGTACAGTACGTAACAGTAAAAATTTTTTAGAAATAGCACTTCACACACTTAAGAAAAAAAAAATTAAACATTTTATTTTGTTTAAGTGTGTTCTCGAAGTTTAATTTTCGATTTTTTTATATATGTTATGTATAACAATATTCTTGAAAACATATTAAAGTTTGAACAAAATTGTAGGTTTAGTATAGAAGAAAAACATTAAAATGTGTGAAAAAAGTAGGTTTTTCGGATTTTTAAAATTGTTCCCGAAGGTTGTTTTTCTTAATTTTCACATATTTTATTCCTTATTTAGTTATAAATATTTAGTGCAAATTTAATCAAAAAAATACGTTTTGAACTGGAAATATATCAAAAATAATATTTAATTTTTTTTTTGGGTTAATAAATAAATACAAATATTATTGAAACTATTTTATTTTCATGACAAATTGTTCCCTCTTTATTTGTGTATAGAAAAAAATCATATTACATTACACAATTTTAAATGAAAAATGAAAAACCATTTTACTAAGTTTGAATTTCGCGCGCTGAGGTATCATTTCACCTTAAGGGTGCGTTCAGAGCCAGTATATCTTATAGAGTACCGCATTCTAAATATTTGCCGCCATTTTTACTCCTAGCGTTCATGCGGTGTATACATACGAATAGCAAACACTATTAAAATAATAATTAATTAAGGACAAAAATGAGTAAAATTAAATGTAATAAAATATGTAATAATAATGTGTATATTTAATGATAAATTATAATAAAATTTATAAATACAATTTAATTATGAATTAAGGTAAAACATGCATCTAATTGAGCCTAAAGTTGGCGCGAGATCATTTTTATTGCATTTGAACACGATAATTTAGGAAAAAATTAAAAGTATTTATTTCCAAAAGCATTTTTTGAAAACTTCAGATTGAATTAGGCACATGTTTTACTTTAAACTTATTATTATTATTATCAATACGTTTCTGCAGAGTACGTATAGAAGGAAGTGGATAATTTTGATGTCTCAATTCTTCATAACCCGATGTACCACATGATAAATATAACTTTAAACATTTTTTTACTGTATCGGTTTGCCATAGACGACCAGTCATACGTCCCCTTTTTAAGAAATCTATTTGGTCGTCGTTAAAAACATTTTGAATTTGTGTTTTTAGTGTTTCATTTTCTTTATTTAAAATTCTAATATTTTTGGATCTACCTCTTCTACAACAGGTGTATCACATTCAGAATCTAATATATTTAAACCGTCAGTAGTGCCTTCCTCCATGAGTTCATCATTTTGACACAAATCTATTTAAAAATATAACAATAATAATAAAATGTAATTAAAATTCATACTTTTATGTTTACTTATTTCTGTTTCTGTAATGCATCTAACTGCTGGTGGCTTTCTTTTCTTTATAACTTTTTTATGAGCAAATATAGTAGGAACAGCATTCCAACGTAAAGGTCGTTTTTGGTCACTTCGATTATTCTCAAATTGATTGTGTTCAAAATGTTTCTATAAGTAAGAGAATGTAATTATATATGAATTGATAATAACACATTACGTTTTATTTTAATTTTTATTATTATATTAAATAGAAAATATAATAAAACTAACCTCACAAACGTATGCTCGTTTGGGCAGATTTTTTCTTTTTAAATTTATCATCCATTGCTTTGCTCTTTCTTTATTTTTCTGTCCTTGGGGTATTAGGAACAATCTAACACCCTTTTCCGATCTTTCACTGCAATTTACAGCGCAGCAACAAGGCATTTTCCATAAAAATAACCTAATAACTTATTGAAACACAACGTACACCAACAGATGACAGGAGTAAACATGGCCGCCTAGGCGGCATTTGCGACTTCAAAAGAATGCGGTACTCTATAAGATATACTGGCTCTGGGTGCGTTGAAAAAACAGCGCCATGAGGCAATGCTGGGTTAATTAGGAACTATTTCTTAAATACAAAAGTATTTCACAGATGGCTCTGTCTCTGCAGGTTTAGATCCTAAATTTAAACTATGGAACGCGGGCATGTCTAGCGCAAAATATTTGAGGGATAAGATAGAAGGGTGCACCAAATTATTCTTATACGATCTGTTTCGACATTTGTATGCTGCTCGAATTCCCAGTTTCATTGTTATTAACAATTTGTTGTTACCATTATTATTATTTTCGTTATTGGTTTTCTTAACTTGTTTCGTTAAGTGTTGTTGATATTTATATATGTGTTAATTTTTATCGTTATTGTTATTATTGGGTTTGATTTAATATAAATCTTTTTCGCCCATTTAAAAAATGGGCAAACCAAAACCACGTATACGTAAGAGAAATAAGGCGTCTCGTAGTAAAAAATTACGGTACAAGTGTAATAGTACAAATAGTGTAATTCAAAATGATAATATTAGTATAAGTGATGCAAATACACCAGGATGTGATATGGATCTTTCATTTATTTCTGACGTCGAATATGAAAGGTAAAATATAATATCATCTCGTTATAATAATTACAAATTATTATAATCCTCTCGTATGTATATACTGCCATAAGCATAAGATAATAATATAATAAAGGCCCTAATTGGCAGCATAATGCATGGAAACAAAGTACCAAAAAATGTCCTGGCAAAATTTTAAAACGCTTAATTGAGCATAGTAAAAAGAAAAATATCAGACCAGTCAGAAGAAAATTATTTTCAAAAGAAAAACAAAAATTACATAAATCCGATAAATTGGGATATGGTATTCAGGCTATAGATGTTATTACCAAAACATAATATCAATCAGAGTATAAAAGAAAACTCGAGGATCTAAAAGTAAATATGTAGTTATTAAAATATTTTTTACAAATTTTAATGTTGTTTTTATTAATGTAGATTATTAATGAAGAGAGATTATAAATTGCCCAACGAACAGTTGGACAGTTTGATAATCCTGAATACTTATATTACAAACAAAATAGATTAACAGCATCTAATTTTGGTGTAATAATAAATCGAAAAGAATATACACCATGTAATTCATTGGTGAAACAAATTTTGAATGTTCACCACGGTGAAGGTACCGAAGCCATGAAATTTGGCAAAAGGCATGAGGTAACAGCAATTCGTATATTTGAAGAACAATTTGGTAACATTCAAGTTAAAAAATCTGGGTTGTTTATTGATGAACATTTATGTTATCTTGGTGCTTCTCCTGACGGTACAATTTTCAATATAATTTAATAAAAAAATAATTTTATGTACCATTACTGTACACAGGTATAATTGATGAAGTATCATAACTATTTTTATCAGGTATTTATGAAGATATAAAAAATATGTGTTTTGTAATAATAATTACAGGTGCAAGGGCAATTAAATATTTGCCAAATGTTAAAGTGTTTTTTTGTTGTCTATACAAGCGAAGATAAATATAGGCATGTGGAAGAAATAGAGAGAGATGAAAATATTTGGAATAATTTTATGGACCCGAAGTTGAAGAAATTTTATTTAGAATGCGTACTACCAGAAATTGTAAATGGTAATCGACTGAAAGGATTAAGGTGCGAGGACTTTGAGGACATAAAAAAAGCTATTGAAGCCAGGAAGAAAAATACAAAATAAATGTGTCATGTATCATAAATAAAATGTTTAAAATGTTCAATAGTACGTACAAAATAGTATATTGTTCAACAAGTGCGTGAAGTTGACTTTTGCTCAAGAGTGATGCAACCACAAGAGTGTAAAAAACTGTTTCTCGCACTTGTTGCATAATATACAGTACACCAGGGTCAACTTTGTGCCATATAAAATTCGAAATATTTGGCGTTGGTTGGGATCGAACCCGGTTCCCCAGATTAGCGACCAGACACTCAGCACGCAGCCACGACACCCCTAATATTAATAAACAATATATTAAATACTTTGTATTTTATGTTTCTAGTTTTTTATTTGTTTATATTAAATAGTAGGGTTAATTTTCTATGGAGATACCCTTATTTTTAATAAATATTTATTGTAATACTCGTATGAGTATATTATTATTAAAAAAAAATATTTGATATAAATTATGATTTAAATCAAATATTGGACGTGGCTACAGTCCCGACCTCGGGACCTTGTCCAAAAAATTAAAGCCCGAAGAGGCATGGCGGACCAATTAAATTACGGTGGGGCGTGGTTTAGTAACGCGGGTCCGTTGTTGATCACCTGACTTAGCTTGGTAAATATCTCTAAAAATAACAAAAAAAAAACCTATACCTAACGCACGAAACTCGGCTTTAGTTTTCCAAGCATGATTTTTTTTGTGTTGAGTTAGGTAATGTTAAAATATATTTAATGAAATAGCGTGAACCACGCTTATTCGGGACTTTAATTTTTTGAAAGCGGTCCCACTTTCTTCAATATTTTAAATCACCTTCATACTGCTAAAATTCAGGTAGGTATGTTGTTTTTGGTTTATTTCTAAATTATTAATTACGTCATCCATTATAGTACTCAGTTTTTTATGCGTGACATTAAAGTACTCAAATTGAAGTTTATAGTGTCATTATGACATGGAAGTATACAGTAGCTTAGCTATTTACGTGCCTAGTTGTAAAATGATGGTGTTTTTACACTAGAACTAGAAGTGAAGATTTAAAAAGTGAAAGATAAACGCAATAGTGCGAAAAATAATAGCATTCCGACATTCAAAATGTCATTCATTTGTTGTCATTTGAAAATAGTTATATACCTAGGCCAGGAAATAAGTAATGTTTGACGTACGAAGAATGAAATCAACAACCCAGGCGTAGCCACACGATATTCTGGGAACAGTAAACACATTTCGAAAGGGGGCATAAAGGCACCCTGGGACGGTGGGGTGAGGGGGAGGGGGTGTTAGGTTGAGAGATAATTACCTCTAATAAACCCCAGGCTTTTTCCCGTAACATTATTATTATATTATAACAATTAATGTAAATAATAATTAGTAGATACCTAGTAGGTATATTGGTTTTCAAAATCTAAAGAAGGAAGAATCGATTTTGTACTATAAATATGTGAAAAATTAAGACATTACTAAAGCTGGCCGTTACTATTGGCTACATGAAATACATTAAATACTATACAAAATCGCGTACGACAATGTACACTTTTTTCACAATTGCATATAATAGTAGGTATATTAAAGAATAAGTTTTATAAGATAGGTTTTTTTCACATGCGTTAAAATTTAGCAAACGTACCCTGGCGAGTTTTCTAAATATCAAGTGCAAAAATAGAAAATTCGAAAAAGTGTCGATTAAATTCAACTAATTTTTGTCAAATACATAAAATACAATTATGTTACAAAATTTATAATATTTCCAACAAAGTCGCTCTATTCATTATATGAGTAATTGCGCGCGCTATTTTTCATATTCTGTATTACCGGCCACTCGAGTGTGCTGCCATCCTATGGGGAAACCGTACACTACGCAGTGACAAAACTGTAAAATATTCAATATATTGCTATTTCTCACCTCGAAAGAAATACATCATTTTAGAAAAATTTAGAACAATACTTGCAAAAAAATTAATTTATATAGTTAGTCTATAATAATAGCTATCACCTAAATGTATTTTTGTTATAAGGAGAATGTAAATTAGAGAAATATTTTTTTTATATTTAGCAATTAATTTTTAAATTTATTAAAAATAGCTTTAAATAATAGTCCAAAAAAAATTATGAATTTTGATGTATAATACAATATTCTTTGTTCTTTCAACAAGCTTTAAATGATGAATCTATAAATACCCTATTCGAAACGCACCCTTAAAGACAAATTTGCTAATAATTATGGATTCCAAAGTTGTAAAAATGAGAAATAAATATTATTGTGTTCATGGGTGCCATTCACGATTTATACCATGTTTCATTTAAGCCATTCAGTATTGCGGAGCATAGGGAATAGTTTTGACCTCTCTGATTGGCTGAAATTAGAGACAAGTTCACCCAATGTAATTTCGGCTACTTCAAATTTGCGCTGTTGCCAGTGCCATCTACTGAATGGCTTAAATGGAACAGAGCATGAGCATAGTGTAAATCAAGGAGGAATGTGTATGCCGAAATTACATTGGGTAAACTTGTCTCTAATTTCAGCCAATCAGAGAGGTCAAAACTATTCGGGAAAACCACTTCCAAGAGATGGCAGCACTACAGACAGACTTGTAGGGAAAACTTTGAATTATACACTTGTAGTCGTTGTAGTTTAATGCTTTGTTTTAAGAAATATTCTATTATTTTTGATTAAATTCAGAATGTTTATTGCAATGACAGATGTCTATATTTATTTAAAAGGTGCTGTGCGGCCTATAACCGAAGGAGAAGCAGTGTATAAAGGTAAAATGAAATACAAATTTGTGGTTATCTTGCTTGTTAACTTATTTATTTTTAGTTATAGACACATTATTTTATACGGATATGTAGACAATGGGGCACCTAATTCTGTCGTGATAACAATAAAACAAATGCCATCGTGTGGAAATGTGTGTGCAGCTGTAAAGCAGGACAGGGAGAAAAGTGAAGACACTAAACTATTGGATTTAAAATTCATTATAGTTATATAATTATAAGTTAATTTTTGTCCATAAATTGTAATATTAAGAGGAAATTGTATTTGTTTGATTAAAAACCATCTACATGCATTATATTTTGCACGTCTTCTTCTTCTCCATCTTTTCTATAAACAATATAAAATAAATGTAGTTATAATGTTAAAGAATAATAATTACTACTACTTACAGGCAAGTAACTTCTCTCTATTTTTCTTCTCTGTACCAGAAGTTCTGGTTACGGTAATTTTTGGCATGGAATAGCATTTTTTTTAATGCTTTTCTTCTAATGACTATAAAAACAATCTAATAATGTATTGAAGCATACATGGAATTAAATTTCTAGGCAAAAATTATTGTGAATAAATGTTATTGAATGGTGATATGTTCTTGATTTTTAAAGCGATTTTACATTGATTTTTTAATATTTTAGTTTTTGGGAAATAGTGAGCGGATATGTCTTTACTTGCATAATTATTGCACTGCGGTACAACACAATATCTTTTCGGTTTGCTGGTCATTTTTGGCTCTTGTTTACTATATAACCCTATATGACAGAACAACGTTTTCCCTACGACTTATATGTTCTATTTTGCCACCAGATGTCAGCTACTTTGTTGGCTATTGCCAATGCTCCGCAATACTGTATAGCTTAAATGGAACAAGGTATAAATAAAACCATTAGTTGTCATTCGTTTCCTACAAAAGGTGAAAAAAGTTCATTTAATGAACAAGTTTGGTAAACTTGAGTTGGTGGATAAAAGACTTGCGTGGATAAAACAAATTCGTACTGGAAAAGTGAAAAGAAGTTACGAAACATATGAGAATTTGTTCTTTGCAATTTGTAAATGAAGATTTTATTACATGTAATATTTTATTTTATTTACAATTATAGTTATTTCGTGAAGCTTAAGTACTTCCCTGTTCCATAAAACTCGTCTATTGTACCTAAATCAATTATTTTCTTGTATACAAATGTATAAAAATACGATTATTGTGTAATAATATCAAGATATAGTATAGATACTGTTCGGTAAAATTTGCTCTTCTTTAAATCTCTGTAATATAAAAACTCCTCGTCAAATAAAATTGATTATTGTTCACTTTCAATCTGAAAATAATTTTACATTTGAGATTATTATTCTTGGTTTTATAAATCTCTATGTCTTCTCTAATTAACATGTTGAAGTGTGCAGGTCTTGCAATAATTTTTGTTTGAATTTTATTTGGTAAAATTCTTCCAGGCATGTTCTGCAACAGACGATTTTCCAGGCTGGTTCAATCTGATCAATCGTTGGTCTTCCTTCAATCTTGTATATATAGTTCTACCAGTCTGGCCTATATGTAAACTTTCCCGCAGACATAAGGAATCTGATAAATCCCTGAAGACTAAAGAGGGATGACGTCACTTGTCTCAAGATATAGATAGGGTATTCTCGCATATATTTTTAATTTTTTTTCTTAAAGAACAAGTATATCTAAGAGTACCTGTGAAAACCCGAGTTAAAAATTCCTTTTAATAAGCGAGATATTAATTTTTAAAATTTGATTTTGTTGTGTCACGTGATAGTGACGTACTAGTTGTACAGTACCAGCGGTGTGCAATCAGTGGTTCATGGATTTTCGAGAAAATGTTCAGTAAGTATTGAAAAAGCTCGGAAATAAAATTTATTTAATTGTAATCTTACTTACTATTACTAAAAAAACTTGAGGAATTTTTAAAAAAAATCATTCTAAGTAATCGATTACAAATTTTTGTTTATGCTGTAAAAACATTTTGACATTCGAAAATTATGTAAGTGGCGATTGACAACATACTTTTATTGCCATTATTTTACTTTGTATAAGAATGTTTAACACTAGAATTTCGTAGCATGGTGGTAATGTTTTTGCTTCTTATGTCAAAGGTGGTAGGTTCGAACCTACCAAATTTCCTTAGCTTTTTTTTTATTTTTTCTTCATATTTATTTAACATAATCAAATAAAATTGGTATTAAATTTGATATTTATTTAAAATTACAACAAAATATACTCGAATATAAAAAAATTAAAATATAGAGGTTTGGTGGATTTCACCCAGTACCCTTACCGTAACAAACAAGAGCATTACCACTATGCCACGAAATACATTACACAATATTTCATTTAGGAATAATAATAATTATTACAATAAATTTGCTATAAATTTTATTTACTTTTTAATTATTCCTTATTAATTTTGAATAATTAATTATTAATATGATGCAATAAGTATCCATGGACATGTATACAAAATTTTTCAATAAATATTCAAAATATTCTAATTTCGCATGTTAAATTCATATATGTAACGGATTTCGAAGGCCACCCGTATGTCGATTAGATACACAAATATGTATTTGTACGTAGTATTTAACAAATTTTTAATATTATACACATTATTGACATGTACAGGGTGGGGCAGAAAAACCTATCCGATTTCAAATCCCTTTTTCCCAGAAGAGGGAGCAGGTAGAGTAGTGGGGTAAAAACCGTTAGAAAGCCGGTTTTATGCCATTTGTCAGTAGTCAACATGCCTTGGTCTGGTGAACATCGTGCTTTTGTTATTGAGCGGTTTATCGAATGCGGCGGTTCGATAATTGCTACACAACGTGCTTTTCGAATTCATTTCGGACTCGGGCGTCATGATCCTGTTCCACATCACGCTACGATTAAAGTGTGGGTGTCAAATTTTAGACAGACGAGTTCAGCATTGAAAAAGAAGTCGCCTGGACGTCCCAGGACAGCAACAGGACCTGAAAACGTGGCCAATGTGAGAGCCGCGATTGAACGTTCCCCGCGTCGTTCGGCGCGAAAACATTCGCTCGCTTTGGCGATTTCCAACCGCAGTATTCGGCGCATTTTGCACCGGGACCTCAAAATGCATCCCTACAAAATGGTTGTTGCACAGGAATTAAGTGAAAGGGATTTTGAAACCCGTACGAACCTGTGTCGCGATCTCCGAGAACTCCCAAACGACGATGTTGTGCTCTTCACGGACGAAGCCCATTTTCACCTTTGTGGTGCCGTTAACAGGCAGAATTTTCGATATTGGAGTGACGAAAATCCTCGAGAAATCCATCAGGAACCCCTCCATAGCCCAAAAGTGACTGTGTGGTGTGCTCTTTCCCGCCTAGGCGTCTGGGGGCCTTACTTTTTTGAAGAAAATGGGCAAACCGTAACGGTCAACAGCGAGCGCTATTGTTTCATGCTGGAAAATTTTCTTAGACCCAAAATGGAAGAAAATGGCGTGGAAAATGTGTGGTTTCAACAGGATGGTGCAACCGCCCACACATCGCGACGATCAATGGACATTCTCAGGGAACTGTTTCCCGGTCGCCTCATTTCCCTGAGAGGTGATCTTGGCTGGCCGCCGCGCTCACCGGATCTCACTCCATGTGACTTCTTCCTTTGGGGTTACCTCAAATCGAAGGTTTACCAGCATCGACCAAGGACCCTTCTTGCTTTACGAAGGGAAATTGCTCGGGCAATTGAAGAAATTCCTGTGGAAATGACGGTGAAAGTCATGGAAAGCTACCGCGAGCGCCTAAATCAGTGTATCCGCTCCCAAGGACGACATTTGAGTGATGTGCTTTTCAAAACTTAAATTTAAAAATGGCATCAAATTTGCGATATGTTAATAAAATTTTTTTTTGACAAGTTGAGTGGTTTTAATTTTATAACGTTTTGAAATCGGATAGGTTTTTCTGCCCCATCCTGTAGTTCATTATTTTGTTACCAGGTATCATATCGCTTAACAATACATGCTAAAACAGTTGTATACGAACACTCCCGAACGATCCGAAGTAGAGCCTAGTATGTGCAGACTTAAGATGCGGCCCGCTATCACATACGAACATGGAGTAGGGATTTCAACTCGTCTCCCATTGGTAGTACAACTAGTACATCAGCAAAATTTAGATGCTTTTTATCTTTTGCAACAATGATTAACCAATCAACTTTAATATTTTTAATAACTTTTTAATATTTGTAATCATGAGAGAATACCCTAATAGGGTCCGTGACATTTTAGACATAAAGGAAGCGAAGCATACATTAAGGGGTTATCAGACGTATGCACGTATCTGCAACTATTTTGACAACAATTGCTGCAACTTGCAACCTACGTTATCACACGTACGCAAAGTTGCAAGAAATATAGAATTTTTTTCGTCTCGACGTTGGTACACATGATATGTAATTCCTGTTGTCATTTTTTAAAGTTTGAATCATTTATTTGTATTGACGAATATTCGGTGCTATTCTGTAACTTTATCATTATCTCTTATCGATCGTTAAATTAATGACAATCGTTTATTTTTAATGATCAAGTTATCGATTGTCTCAATTTTCGTATTCTATAACTACAATAATTTTCTTTGTCTTTTATTTGAAAATTTTACGCATTTCGCGCTCATATGAACTGAGCAGTCATTTACCAATAAGTATTTCTATTCTTTAATTATTATTTAAGTAAATATTCACTCACAGAATTGCAAAAAAAATAGTTTTAACATTATAAAATGTACCTACCTAAAATTTTCCAAAATCGATAAACAGTACTTAATTTTAGAAAGAGTAATATATAATATTTTTTTGGTTTAAATAATTATATAGGCACATTTTTTATTCATTACAACAAATGATATTTTGATTACTGCTCAAAAATACTCATTGCACAAATTAATCCAACAAGAAAAATTATTATAGTATTTTTCGAAGAATAATTATGATTTACTATCATATATTTTTTATTCATTTAAAAACTATGGTGAAATTTTGAAAGCTGCGTGTTTTTTTTTTCACCGATATTCCTCTGATGTACTATTAAAATTTAGTAGAAAAAAGTAAAAGAAATATCCTTCCAAACGCATATTTCTCTGGCATTGTTATATTGAAAAGTACAACTGTAAAATGATTGATTACAAGAAAGAATATTTTATTGATTTTAAGAATAAATCCAACAAAGGAAATTTCATCAATATTTTAATAATAGCAATTTGCGAAGAAAAAAATACAATAAAATTGTTGTGGAAATTATAAATGTATAATTTCGAAGGGGCCTCGCATGTCATAATAATTGCTCTGGGTCTTGCGGTTTCTAGCAGTAGCGTGGCCCCCGAATGTCATTTCTACTATTTCGCAGATGAGGCTTGAGTGTTATGATTAAATATTGGGCGAGTTCTCGGTTACTTAAAAGATTTGTTTAATATTTACATCGCGTAAGGATAAAAAAGGGTCACTTGCATTTCTTAGTACCTTATTGTGAATAGGTACATAACCTAAATCTATAAACAATATAAAAATGTAAATACTACGAATTGTATATATGATATAACATGCTTACTTGTATTCTTTCAATTATGTACATTGCATTGAAAGTACGGGCGATATATAATTCTAATTGATACTTTTATCTGATTTTGACATTTGTTATCGATCATTAATATGATAACGACAGCATATTACTGATCGATAAATTTCAGTGTGTTATCGACTATCATTAGCCAATTTTAATGATCAGGTGACTTACAGAATCCCAATTTGAATTGCAATCCATCATTACCTCGATAATGATCGATAAATGATACTGATTGAGTTACAGAATAGCCCCGAATATCAGAAATTAACAACAAACTATTAGCTGCTACTACGTTATTATTATGGTTAGATAATAGTGAGAACGATATTATTGTTATGAGACGTAGAAAAGAAAGAAAAACATGGGTGAATTCGTGGTTACTTCGGAGAAGATTGCATGGTATTGGGATAACCTTTTTCGAGAATTGAAATTTGAAGACCCATTTAAATTTAGAAGACTTTTGAGAATGTCATGTGATACTTTTGAAGAGTTAGTAAATTTAATTTCACCTGAAGTTCAAAAAAACGATACGGTAATGAGAAAAGCGATTCCCGTTCACCTACGTTTAGCCGTAACGCTTCGTTTTTTAGCTACAGGTATGAATAAAATGAATTAAAAAATCGTATTATGATTGTAACCTTGTTCAATAATTGTAGGAGAATCCCAATCATCTCTAGAGGCACAGTTTCAGATTGCACAGAATACTATATCTGGCATCATAATGGAAGTGTGCAATGCTTTGTATAATGTATTGTCAGAAGACTACTTAAAGTTTCCAGCTACAGAGCAAGAGTGGAAGAATGTAATTGAAAATTTTGACAGATATTGGCAGTTTCCTAACTGCTTTGGAGCTATTGATGGGAAGCACATTGCTATTAAACCACAACAGACTGATGGATCCCATTACTTTAATTATAAAGGCTTCCACAGCATTGTATTGATGGCTCTAGTGGATGCAGATTACAAGTTTCTCTATGTGGATGTTGGAGTAAACGGTAGAGTCAGCGATGGAGGAGTTTTTAATAACTGCTCCCTAAAAAAGGCATTGGATAATAATAAAATAAAATTACCCAAAGAAAAAAGTTTGCCATATCTAAATGAAACTGTACCGTACGTGATAGTCGGCGATGATGCATTTGCGTTATAATTTTTTTTAATGAAGCCATATAGTGGTAAAAATCTATCTGCAGAAGAATTAATATTTAATAGGGGTTTCCGATCATGACGTCACAAAGTGCGCTACTTGCGGTAAAATCATGAACTATGTGGACAAACAGACATTTTCTGTTGACATGTGTCCGGTTAGTGATGAAAATGAATTTTTTAAGTGCAGAGGTGAAATTTAAAAAGAAAAATATTGAAAATCATTCGGTGAATGAACAAAAAAGATGATTAGAGTGTTGTGGTCTGAAAAAATTCGGAAAAAGAGCGATCTTATTTTAAGGTTGGTTCAGGTTGGTTACTGGGTATTTATACTAACTCAACATGTTATAACGTTCTCATAATTCAAAATTGTATGAATGCGGAACGCAGTAATAATATATTACCCAGCATTGATGATTTGATGGTGGTAAATGGGTATCTCAGAGAAATAGAGGTGGGGAGAAAGCGCTTAGACGACTGCGCATCCAATTTTCGATGTACAAACTGGAGGTAGCCATTTTGCAGATAAAACTGTCAACTTGTTTTGTAAGCACGCGGTCAGCATAATCTTTTTGTTCTTGTGTTGTTTGAAACGTTACATTTTTTAATATGTCGTCGTGTGCAATGCCAGGATGTTCTAATAATACAAGATTTAAGCCAAAAGGAATTTATTTTTACATGTAAGTAGTAAACCAAATTGAGTTGTAAACAATTTTTTTAATAGATTGTTAATTTCTTTAGTTTTCCGAGAGGAGAATTACAAAAATCATGGTTTAAGGTCTGCGGAAAAGATGAAAATACTTGGACATGGTCAAAAAATAAAGTAATTTGTTCGCGACATTTTCGTCCAGAAGATATTGTAAAAGGTTCGAAAGTGTATTTAAAAACGGACGCAGTACCAATTAGTATGAATACTTCTGAAACAAATGTATCCTTAAATACGACTTTAACAGTAAGTTTTACTTACTTTGTTACAGCCGTAGCACAATTATTTTATACAGACATTTACGATCTTTTTCCTAATCTACATGTACATTTTTTGAAAGACACACTGATACAGCAAAATCATGGTTTTATTTTAGTAAAAGACATCATTTATTGTTATACTAGAATTAAGTTTTTTAATCTCTCAAAAAGATATACAGAGGTTATACAAGGGAAATTAGTAAAGAGAGAATTAAATAAATTAATATTATTTCACCACTAGTAGTTACTACGTATTATTTAAAGTTAACATATCAGTCAATTTTTCTACATTATTTCATAATTATATTGTACTGAAATTAAATAAATTAATATTATTTCACCACCAGTAGTTGCTACGAATTATTTCATATGTATGTATGTTAACATATCAATAAATTTTTCTACATTATTTCATAATTATATTGTACTGAAATTCTATTCCTGCAAAAGTATGTTGAATGCAAATAAATTTATTTCATAATTGTTATGTCACTGCATAATCTAAAAACACTTGTTCGTTTTATATAACTTTTATTTCAGTAAACTCAATACATAGCTTATAATAATGCGTAATAGAAAAACGTGTATCAAAACAATGTCAACTATCTAGTGTGAAATCAGATCAATGATACCAACTGTGTTGTTTATTATGGCCCTACTTACATCCCTCCTTTTTTAATAAAGTAAATGATTTTATGCATACATATTACAAATTTAATTTTTGAGGTTTAACAATTTTTCTTCCATACTTTGATCTCGGTATTGGGCTGGGGTTACTCTGAGTTGGTGGAACTTCTGTCTCGACTGATGGTTCTGAAGTTCTAGTTTCTTCGTTAGGTTCGCTTCTTTCTTCGTCCTTTGCTTCGCTCTTCTTCTCGCCTTGGTTGAAGTTTCGTATGAACCAGGAATTTCTTCGGTATTTGTTTCCGTTTTCTGTTTCTATTATATAAGATCTTGGTTCCGTTTGTTTTACGATTTTACCTGGTAACCATTCATTCTTCTTGTTTCGGTAAAGTATTTCTTCGTTTATTTCAAATTCTCGTTCTTGTTTCTTGCTTACATTTGCGTACTGTCTTTCTTTCTCTTTTCGCTTCTCTATATTTTTAGTTACTTCTTTAACAACTTCTGGTTGTAACAATTTATTATGAGTTGGCATAATATTTTTCGTTCTTCTGCTCATGAGGCGCTGTACCGGTGATTTTAGATTTCCTCTGGGAGTATTTCGGTGATGGAGCAGCGCTAGGTATATATCTGATTTGTCTTCTGTGCATTTCTTGATCAAATTTTTTGCTTCTTGAACGTAACGCTCAGCTAGACCATTTGATCGCGGGAATTCAGGACTGGACAATCTGTGTTTGAAATTCCATTTTTCTTTAAATGTTTGAAATTCTTCACTTACGTATTGTCTTCCGTTGTCGGTCTGTATGACGTCTGGTATACCGTGCTCGGCGAACCATCTTTTCAGCGCATTAATTACTTCTGTACTCGTGATATTTTTGAGTTCCTGGAAATCAAAATATCCTGAATAGGCATCTGCTATCACGATGTAATGCTGCCCATTTATTTGGAATAAATCAGACGCTGTTATTGACCACGGCCGTTCTGGAGCTTCTTGTGGTATTATCGGTTCCATTGGCTTGTCCTTATTTAGTTTTTGACAAACTTTGCATTGTTTTACGTAGTTTGTGATGTCTTTTTTCATTGTCGGCCAATACACATAGTCGCGTGCTAGACGCAAGGTTCCAATTATACCTTTATGACTTAGATGGCTTGTTTTTAGGACTATTTCAATCATTGTCTTTGGTATGAATAATCTATTATTTTTGAATATTAACTCATCATGACAAGCTAGCTGTTCTCTGTACGTCCAATATTTTTGTATTTCTTTTGGATGTTCATTTATGTTGTCTTTCCAACCTTCTTGTATTTGTTTCTTTAACAAAGTTAGTTCTTCACTTTTATTTATTTCTTCCTTAATTTGCTTTTTCCTTTCATTTGACATTGGTATCACTACGTGTATTTGCAGCTGTGGTTTGTCTTCTGTTTCTTCTTTTAGTTCGCAGTCTCTGCTTAAGGTATCAGCTACATAAAGTTCTGAGCCTTTTTTATAGATTACCTTGGGGTTATAAGGCATTATTTCAATCAGCATTCTTTGTAGCCGGGCTGGTGTTTCATGGATTGGTTTTTTAAAAATAACCTCTAGCGGTTTATGATCTGTTTCTATTTTTAGATCCTTGTTTCCATAAATGTATTCATGAAACTTATTACAAGCTGATAAGATTGCGTATGTTTCTTTTTCCAGCTGACTGTAATTTTGTTGTGTAGCTGTCAACGCTTTTGCGCTGTATGCGATCGGTCGTTCATTTTGTAAAGCTACTGCTCCGACAGCCCTACTGCTTGCATCCACTGATAATGTTATTGGCTTGGTTGGGTCGTAATAACTTAATTGTGGTAGTTTTTTAAGTTGTTCTTTCAATTCTTTGAAGGATTCTTCTTGTTGTTCGTCCCAAAACCAATCTGTATTTTTCTTGAGTAGTATTCTCAAAGGAGCAGTTAGTTCTGATAAATTCATTATGAATTTAGATAGATAGGTGACCATTCCTATAAATCTCTGGAGCTCTTTAACGTTTGTTGGTCTTTTTAATTGTGTAATGGTTTTGACCTTCTCTGGATCTGCTTCCAGCCCTTTATCAGTCAATATGTGCCCTAAAAATTTTATTTTATTTTTGTTGAACTTACACTTTTCTTGGTTTAGTTTCAGCCCTGCTGACTTGATTTTTTCTATTGTTTTTTGAGTTCTTTCTTCTAGTTCTTCCTTTGTACTAGCATGTACCAATATGTCGTCCATCGAGCACTCTACTCCTGGTAGATCTTTTAAAATAGTGGACATTATTTGCTGGAATACTTCCGGGGCTGATGCTAACCCGAACGGTAACCTTTTGCAACTGTACCTTCCCCACGGAGTGCTGAATGTTAAGAATTTTGCTGTTCGGTCTGTGACTTTAATTTGCCAAAAACCTTTTCTGCAATCGAGCAATGTAAACCACTTTGATCCACTGACCTTCGTTGCTATTTCCTCTAACGTATTTAGGGGGAAATGTCTGCGTTTTAGGTTTTTGTTGATGTTACGTGGGTCAATACAAATTCTTAGTTTTCCATTTTGTCTCACTATTACCATTGGTGAGACTGCTGGTGTTGGCTCTGTTATCGGCTCTATTATTCCCATTTTAGTCATTTTTGATAATTCATTCTTCACCTCTTCTTTTATGGCATACGGGATTCTTCTAGGAGGACTAATTGATAATACAGGATTTTCAATTAGGTCAATGTCATATTCGAATCCTTTGAGACATCCTAGACCTTCGAAAACTTCATTGTTTATCGTTTCTATTCTTCGTATTAGTCCTAAGTTTACGCAAGTGTTTTTACCTAGGATTGGTTGGACGTTGTTTTTCACTATTATAAAATTGATGTTTTCTTTTTTACTTCTGAATTCTACTTCCGTTTTGCTTTCTCCACTAACCTTTAATTCGTGATTTGAAAATGACACTAGGTTCTTTGTTCTTGATTTATTAATCTTTAATTTCGCCTTCTTGGCTATTTCCTCGGATATTACGTTACACTGCGCTCCCGAATCGAGTTTAAATTTCACTTTCGTATCATGCGGAAGTTTTAACGTTTCGTACCAGTCTTCTTCGTGTATTGTCTCATTTTGTACTGTTGAGACGTACAACACTTCTTCATTCACGCTATTTACCTGTCTTGTTTGGCAGCATTTCGCGAAATGTCCCATTTTCTTGCATTTCATACATTTCTTGTTGAACGCTGGACAGTTTTTTCGTTCGTGAGTCGTGTCGCACCTTTTACATTTAAATGCTTCGTTTTTATGTTCTTGCTTCTTCCTGTTTTTGTATTCATTCGTTCGATCTGGCTTTTTGTTGACTGCATTGATTTCCTGCACATTTGTATTGTCTTTTATTGTTTGTAGATGCTTTCTAGCTTGTTCGCTGGCTTTGCATATATTAATAGCTAGTTGGAGATTTAATTTATCTTCAGCTAGTAGTCGTTCTCTGACAATGTCGTTGTTGATACCTACAACAATTCTGTCGCAGATTAAACTGTCTTCCAGTTTACCAAATGAGCAGTTTTTGCAACCATTCCTTAACCTTGTTAAGAATTCGTCAAAATTCTCGTTGGCTTTCTGCTCAATTTTGTTGAATATATATCTTTCGTACGTGGTGTTAATTTTTGGTACGAAATGCTGTTCAAACTTTTTTATAATCTTTTCCAGATCTTTTCTTTCGGCCTCAGTTAGGACAAATGAGTTGTAAATGTTCACCGCCTCGGGCCCAATAACAGTCATGAATGTTGCTATTTGTATTGCTTCTTCTTTTCTTTTTAGGTTAGTGGCCGTTTCGTACCATTGATATTGTTGGATCCATTGTTTCCAAATTACTGCCATGTTTCCTTGAACATCTATTTGTAGCTCTTTTGGAGGTTTTAGTCCAACCACACCCATGTTATTGTCCATGTTTTGACGTTCTGTTTCTGGCATTTTCTTTTATTATTTTCCACTTGGTTTCGGCACCATGTTATGTCACTGCATAATCTAAAAACACTTGTTCGTTTTATATAACTTTTATTTCAGTAAACTCAATACATAGCTTATAATAATGCGTAATAGAAAAACGTGTATCAAAACAATGTCAACTATCTAGGGTGCGGTCCGAATCATGCTATCATAGCTTACAGTGCTCAGACTGCTCACAGCTGGTCCGAATTGAATAAGCGCGCTGACGACTGTAAAGCCGTTAACGATTCGGACCGTTCGTAAGCGCTCTTATTTCTAGCTTGTCATTAGTGAGTTTAACCTCGATCAATTCATTAGTTTCCTCTAAAAAAACCTTTACCGCGGTAACAACTTCATC
Organism: Harpalus rubripes; assembly: GCA_963082715.1. Lineage (NCBI taxonomy): Eukaryota > Metazoa > Arthropoda > Insecta > Coleoptera > Carabidae > Harpalus > Harpalus rubripes. The sequence goes on along the minus strand of OY720452.1, from coordinate 39,421,896 downwards.
TTAACACATAATTTCATTATTTCAGCAAGCACTGGCGTAAACAACATCAAACGTACGTACAGCGCTTATACTGCCTATCCTCTTGGGCGTGAGCACTGTTAGCATGAGATGATGACGTCATACATCTCACAGCGCAAACTTTGAGCGTTGTAAGCATGATTCGGACCAGCTGTTAGCGCGCTGTCGGTACTCAAAGCGTGATTCGGACCGCACCCCTAGTGTGAAATCAGATCAATGATACCAACTGTGTTGTTTATACACTGGTAAAGCGTTGACGTCATAAGTGGTGGGGATGAATAAAACCTTTCCAAACATTGAGGACGTGCATGCATTTCGCCATAAGCATTTTTAAATTATTTTATTATTTTATAACAAAAGCGAAATAAGGATAATAACCTTCTTTTTGCGTGAAAGTTAAACGTCAAACAACGTTTCACATATACATTGTATAGGTGAGTATGATATGTTCGCTACAAATATTAAGAAAACAACTAATTTTTAGGTTATAAAAGCTATGGTTTTTACTAATTTTTATTAATCTTTTTCATTTATTACTTAACTAGAATATATGGGCGATAATACATGCAATAATCTAATATATACAATTCACATTCCTTTTTGACCTGTTATCGGTGTCCTCTTCTACACGCGTCAGCGACGGACTGACCCTCTACGACGCGTTCCCCTAAGTGGGATAAAATACACATTGTCATTCCAATTTACAACAATTATCACAGGCGTGCATTATCATCTAATAAGATAGACAGGAGGGGGGGGGGGGCAGGAATAAGGTTGCTCCCAAGTCCCTGACTTGGGCAGGTGCCCCGCATATTAAATGCGGCCCAACACCTTGTGGTTTCCAATACACCTATCCGCAAAAGTATACACCCAGTGCATTGACGAATTGCTGGAATACGGCTCTCGTGAATAATCATTTCTGAGCCACTAGCGGTACCGTAGCCACATACGCATGTCCCAGACATGTTGAGCTCCCAGAGCTCTGACCTCCCAGAGGTCAATGGGTCCCAGACCCATAATGAGAGTTTAGCTTACGATCACACGAGTGTAGGTCCCAGACCTATCATGATAAACCCCAGGTTTATCCTTAACGTCCCAGACGTTCTCGTGGATCTCAGCCTCTCATGTGCATGTCCCAGACATGTGAGTTCCCAGAACTCGACCTCCCAGAGGTCAATGGGTCCCAGACCCGTTATGAGAGTTTAGCTTACGATCACACGTTTGTAGGTCCCAGACCTATCATGATAAACCCCAGGTTCTCAGCCTCTCATTTGGTGTCGTCACACCCCGAAGCATAAAGCTCCATGGACCCAGAGTTGTCCCAGACAACTCTTCGGATAATTAGGAAACTACTACGTTTGCGGCCACAAACAAATAATACAAATGTATATTTCACATATACCATGCATATCAAATACACAAGCAGTGTATAACATATGAATCAAGCATCTGCTGATCCACACCAAACTATACCTGTACAATAATTAGAATGACAGCGAGTTCTACCACTCACCTATAATTACTGCAAGCAGCTAATCTTTTCTTATGGACACTTTCACAGTTTCACCCACACCACATCTGTATAGCACTGCTAGCACACAACAACTAACTGCCCTGGCCATGCAAGGGTCGGGGGTTGTTATTGTGTTTAAGAATGTCAAGTGTTTTTGCCTTAAGCCAGCGCTTCTAAACCAGTGGCGCCCAGTCGAAAAGTGAATCTTACAGTCGGCCTATCCTGACTATCTCCTCGTCCTCGAGGAGGCGTTTAAAATTTATAAATAATTTAATTATCAGTATTTGAACTGTGTTCTGATTCCAACCCTAAGTCTTCATCAGTCTCACCGCGTTCACACGATGAGTCCGAAGACATACCTCCTGGAGAGGTCCGCGGCTTTAACTTGTTGACGGTCACTGTATTTTCGTATTTAGCCCGGCGGCTTCTGTCTGATCTAGGGAGGTCGCAAATTATGTATGTCATTCGGCAATACTTTCTTTACTATAATAGGACCCGCGTATGGTGGTTTTAATTTCTTACTAACGCCTTCGCCAATAATTTGCTTCTCGAATATTACTAAATCATTTTCTTTATATTTTCTAGCTGGCTTTCGTTTTTTATCGAATCTTTCTTTTTGCAACATTGAATCAAAAAGTAATTTTTCGGCTACTTCTTCTCGCTCTACATTAATATCGCGCGGATGTGATTGCTCTACTTGTATTTCAGCCGTTAATAATGAATTTGTTATTGGACGCGGTTTATACCCGAAAAATAATTCACTTGGTGTTTTACCTGTGCTTTTATTGTACGTATTATTGACAGCGAATTGTACTTTTGCTATATAATCTTGCCATTTATCAGCGTCTTCGCAACTAGACAACGCCGATAAAAGGGTTCTATTAAATTGCTCAACTTGACCGTTACTTCGTGGTGTAGCCACAGCATTTTTAATATGTTTTACCCCGTGTCTTGACAATATTTTAAAAATGATTTTGATGTGAAAGCCGTACTTCTATCTGATATTATTCTTATAGGTCCGCCATATGTTCCAAATAATTCATTTAACTATTTGATAACATTTTTACTTTTGAGAGATTTTACCGCTTTGACAAAGGCAAATTTTGTGAAAGCATCTACCACAACGATTAAATGCGTGTAATCTTTAAGTGATTTCGGAAACGGGCCTAAATGATTTATATGTAAAGTATGAAAAGGTACTGGATTTTTTTCTTCAATCCGGTTTAAATACCCTTCTTTCTTACCCGCCGGTATTTTGTTATAAATACATGAGATACAGCACGAAATGTATTTTTGCTCGTACGTTCTCATCTTTGGAAACCAGTAGGTTTCACATAATTTCTTTAATGTTTTCTCTACGGAAAAGTGCCCTATTTCATCATGTGCACTGCGGACAATTTGTACGCGTAACCCTTTTGGTACCACTCACTGAATACCTCGCGTTGTTATTCTATATACTCGCCCCTCGCGTAAGGCATAATTTTTATAAATACTTTTCTCGTATTCGGTTTCAGGAGTCCTCGAAAATATATCATGAATTTCACGAACCTTTTCAACGGTTAATTGGGCCGATAACACCCAATCAACGATTTCTATTTTAAAAATTGTGTACTTCTTCCGCCGGTTGCTCTGTAGTTTCCGGATTACGGCTCCAAGCATCTACATGACTCATTCGCGCACCAGGTCGGTATTCGACGGTAAATATAAATTCTTGGAGGCCTAACCACCAGCGTGCAATTCGCGGCATTAAATCCCGTTTCGAACAAGCAGTTTTTAAAGCATTACAGTCAGTTACAACCTTGAAATTTATACCGATTAAATATATTCGGAATTTATTTAAGCTTTCAACTACTGCCAATGTTTCCAGTTCAAAAGGATGAAATTTTGTTTCACAACCGTTTGTTTGACGACTGTAGTATGCGACAGGCTGTAAACTACCATTGTCCTGTCTTTGGAGTAAGATACCTGCTATACCCATTTTACTCGCAGCGGTATGTACTTCCGTTTCACCATGAGGGTTGTAAATAGCCAAAATCGGACGCTGAATTAAATTTTGTTTTAATTTCTCGAAGACATTTTGTTGCTGCTCCGTCCAGTTTCACGTTTCCGTTTTCTTTAATAATTTTGTAAGTGGCTGTGTTACTTCGACGTATTTATTTACAAATTGTCGGCAACAAATTGTTAATCCGATGAACTTTCTAATATTATGTACATTTTGAGGTACTGGGAAATCTTTTACAGCCCTAATTTTTATTGCATCCGGCCGTATACCGTCATGGCTAATTTCAAATCCTAAATAATGGATTTATGTTGCAAAGAATACACATTTACTAAGATTTAATGTTAACCCTTCCTTTCGCATTATTTCCAAATTTCTGATTCCCTCCTCTATAGTCCTAGATGGTATTAATATATCATCGATATACGCCATAGCTATATTATTTTTATGTGTGCCTAAAATCTTATCCATCATTCTCTGAAAAATACTGGGAGTGTTTATAGGACCAAATGGCAGCCGATTAAATACATATTGTTCGTCCGGTGGTACGAACGCTGTTTTCAATTTTGATTCATCCGCGATGGGTATCTGATGATAACCAGAAGTAAGATCAAAATATTTACATCCCCAAAACCGATCAAACTGATCTTCTATTCGCGGTAACGGATATTTATCTTTAACAGTAACATTATTCAGTTTGCGATAATCTATACAAAGGTGCATATCATCCGTTTTCATTTTCACTAATAAAACATGAGAAGCATATGTTGAATATGAATCTTCAATAAAGTAAAATAAGTAAAATAAATATATCATCACGACGTATTACCCACCGCTGGGTGCGCCAATCCGCTCTGCACACAGACCTCAGTAATGACGATGACATACCTGCACCGTAAGGGGCGCTTACCAGGCGTCACCTCACAGGCACTCATTGCTGGCGTGGAGAGCGCACCACAGGCGTTAATTTTTTTGCCATTTAAATTTCGAAATATTTGGCGTCGGTCGGGATCGAATCCGGCTAACCAGATTCGCGACCAGACATTCAGGCACGCAGCCACGAGTCCTCATAATAATGTAATTATCAAATAATTATTTAATCATTTCTTTTACTTTTTCCTAGTGTTTTGATATGCGACAGGGGTGATATATTATGAGTTTATTATCCTGTACATTAATTTCGATTTAGTACACTTTATTTCAGTTAAATTTTAAATAAAACAATTATAATGTATTTATTTAACAATGTCAGTAAATTTTGCCTTCAAAATTTAGTTTTATCATTACTTGTAGTTCATTCTCTAGTTCGGCATAACAGGAGTGAACAACATTCCTTCTTTCATAATTTAGTTGCAATAAAATAGTCATCTACAAGATTTACAGTTACAGTCACTATTGTAATATCCGAATTATCGGATTTTGTTACACTTCTCTGTAACAACTTGTTCCGCTAATTTCACCGATCAAACGAATACTATAAATTTAATAATTGCTTTGATAAAGTATTTTTATCATTTATGTTTATGTCTGATGTGAAATATTCTAACAAATCTATACAGGGTGCCTCAAACGATATTACTTAAATTTATTAGCATTTCGGGTTGACAGTTTTAGGATGCATTTTTCGTTACTCAAAACTGAACAGTGCCTATTAGTTCCGCTCGACCTAAACAACTGAGTCAAGTACCACTCATAGGGTTTCACATTTTCAACTAAATTTATTACTCCGCACGTGTGATGCGATGGTCAGACCGATGGGTTTATCTTATGGATTTATATTTCTTAAGTGTTACGCATTATAAACTTTTAACAGGCATAAAACATTATACATTCCTAGAAGGGATGCAAGATAAACAACATATATGAAGACAACGATAACGTCAAAGTTTTGTGAATTGTATATTTTTCAATAACAAAATATGTCTTTTGTTTAAACAATGCCCAACGTGATCCTGATTCAGATCCCACTTTCTGAGATAAAAGCTATGGTTTTTACTAATTTTTATTAATCTTTTTCATTTATTACTTAACTAGAATATATGGGCGATAATACATGCAATAATCTAATATATACAATTCACATTCCTTTTTGACCTGTTATCGGTGTCCTCTTCTACACGCGTCAGCGACGGACTGACCCTCTACGACGCGTTCCCCTAAGTGGGATAAAATACACATTGTCATTCCAATTTACAACAATTATCACAGGCGTGCATTATCATCTAATAAGATAGACAGGAGGGGGGGGGGGGCAGGAATAAGGTTGCTCCCAAGTCCCTGACTTGGGCAGGTGCCCCGCATATTAAATGCGGCCCAACACCTTGTGGTTTCCAATACACCTATCCGCAAAAGTATACACCCAGTGCATTGACGAATTGCTGGAATACGGCTCTCGTGAATAATCATTTCTGAGCCACTAGCGGTACCGTAGCCACATACGCATGTCCCAGACATGTTGAGCTCCCAGAGCTCTGACCTCCCAGAGGTCAATGGGTCCCAGACCCATAATGAGAGTTTAGCTTACGATCACACGAGTGTAGGTCCCAGACCTATCATGATAAACCCCAGGTTTATCCTTAACGTCCCAGACGTTCTCGTGGATCTCAGCCTCTCATGTGCATGTCCCAGACATGTGAGTTCCCAGAACTCGACCTCCCAGAGGTCAATGGGTCCCAGACCCGTTATGAGAGTTTAGCTTACGATCACACGTTTGTAGGTCCCAGACCTATCATGATAAACCCCAGGTTCTCAGCCTCTCATTTGGTGTCGTCACACCCCGAAGCATAAAGCTCCATGGACCCAGAGTTGTCCCAGACAACTCTTCGGATAATTAGGAAACTACTACGTTTGCGGCCACAAACAAATAATACAAATGTATATTTCACATATACCATGCATATCAAATACACAAGCAGTGTATAACATATGAATCAAGCATCTGCTGATCCACACCAAACTATACCTGTACAATAATTAGAATGACAGCGAGTTCTACCACTCACCTATAATTACTGCAAGCAGCTAATCTTTTCTTATGGACACTTTCACAGTTTCACCCACACCACATCTGTATAGCACTGCTAGCACACAACAACTAACTGCCCTGGCCATGCAAGGGTCGGGGGTTGTTATTGTGTTTAAGAATGTCAAGTGTTTTTGCCTTAAGCCAGCGCTTCTAAACCAGTGGCGCCCAGTCGAAAAGTGAATCTTACAGTTATATAATTGCAATTATTTATAGACAATTAATTTTATGTTTTAGGAAACAATTATGACTAGCAAACGTGTTTTAAAAATATCTTCAATAGTTGCCTATTTCGAAGATGATAGAAAAACAATTGTTCGAGGAGAAAATGCTGTTGAGAGTGGGCATGTCTCTAAAATGGATTTTCATGCAGAATTACTTGTTTTAAGAGGAGAAATTTATGCTAGCATGAAAAATAAAATTTATAAAGTAGAGGTAGGTAAAAATAATTTGTGAAATATTTACCTGTTACACACAAATAAATGTTATTACAGATTTTCTTCAATGATAATTTTGACATTACCGATGGTAAATGTACATGTCCAAAAGCAATAAAATGCCATCACATAGCAGCTTTATTGCTTTTTGGACATTACAACATTTCCATTACTGACCAAGGATGTTCATGGAATGCCCCAAAATCGAAACCAACTTCGGACGAGGTTAAAACTTGCGACGAAATATACCCAGCAAAACAGTTTCGAGCAACGGATAGAGACATGACATCCGATGAAATTAATATTTTAAAAACTAAACTGCGTCATAGTACTGTGGGACTAACGTGGTTACTGAAGGATGAACCCTCCCAAAATTTGTCATTGCTAGTGCCAGTCATTGAAGATGTCATTTTTAATGATGACTTCTTTTCATCTCCAAATAAAGCAGTTTATATAACAAATAAATTGAGTGTGACTGCCAGTGTTATTGCAGAACTTGCAAATAAAACTGTGGGCCAAGCTGACAATCCACTGTGGATTTTGTCCAGAAAGCATCGATTAACTGCTAGCAATTTTGGTGCTGTATTAGCTGCCTGCAAAAGAAATAAATATCCCCCTTCGCTGTTCAAAAAACATTTTGGTAAGCATTTACTTTAATTTTTTTTTATACTTAAAATACATTTTTTAATGTTTATTCAGGCATATATAATTTGGATTCGGTGAAAGCCATACAGTGGGGTAGGAACCATGAAGAAGTGGCTATCCAAGAATTTGTTCAGGCGACATCTTTAGAAGTCACTTCTACGGGTTTATGGCTCCATCCCTGTGGATTTTTAGGAGGAAGTCCGGACGGGTTAGTGGGAGAGGATGCCATCATCGAAGTTAAATGCCCTTACTCGTACAGAGATGATATGCTTTCTGAGAAATTAAAATCAGAAAAATCATACATAATTTCGTATGACGACAATGAAAAAATTCTGTTAAATACAGAACATACTTATTTTAGTCAAATTCAAGGTTTGTTACATATTGTAAACAGAAACATATGTTATCTTGTTGTTTGGACTCCAAAGGAGACAGTTGTTGTACCTGTGGAAAAAAATGATTCTTGGGCAGACAATATAAATGTTTTAAAAGATTTTTATTTAAAAGAATATATAACAGCTTTGTCACGAAATAAAGATTTATAAGTAATACAAAGTGTAATTATTAATAAAATAACTCTTCAACTTCCTTTATTAATGGATTCGAAAAATTTGTTAATGCTGCACAAGTCTGGAAAATTGTTGTTGCATGCGGTATTAAATATTGTGGCACCTTATCTAGTATTGAATAGCATTTTATTCGACGAATCGCTCTTTCAACATGAATCCTAGCTTTAGCTATTCTTTTTGTTTCTGCTACTTGACTTGGTGTAAACTGAGGAGTAGATAAAAATGGAGGAATATTCAAATAGACGCCTTCGGGTAGTAAATCACTGATTAAAAAACCTTTGTCAGCCAATATTAAGTCTCCTGATTCCATTAAATTTAATATTCCGCAATGATTCACAATTTTTTTATCTGATAGCGAACCCGGATATAATTTACTCACGAAAGTAATTACTCCGTTGGGTGCAACACCAACTAAACCCTTCCATGTATTTCTGTGTTTGTAACTGCTATATGTCAACCTTTGCTTTTCCATACTTTTAGGAATTACGGTATAAACTTCCGTACAGTCTAAAATTATACGGCAATTCATGAAGTCGGTAAAGGCTGATGGCAAACATAGCTGATTTTTTTGACGTGACGGTATATGAATTAATTGTTTAAATATAATTTCATGCAGCGCATATAGCCATGTCATAAATATGTTTGTAACAGTAGGTATGCTACAATTAAATCTTATTGCCAAATCTTGATGCGGCAAATTCAATCTTAATTTAATAAGAGTTAAGAATAATTGATCCATTTTACCTATTTTTTCCACATTCCAGCCAGAATAATAATTTAATTTAAAAGGATCTAAAGTCTCGAATAATATAATAAAAAGTTCAACTGTAGGAATTCCCGTATACATTAAAACATATTTATCATTTTTCTTTACATGTTCAAAAGAAAAATTAGATTTTTGATGTTCTAATTCTTTAGTTAATACATCAACTTTCTCAGTTAAATAAAATAACTCTGCTTCGGTGGAGGCATCAGATAACCTACTAAGGCTTTGGTTGCTGCTGCTGCGGCTCTCCGAAGGCCCAGGAACTGGTTCTAACGAAATCGATGTTTTTTCCAATGATGCACTTAGCTCAGCTACAGCGCTACTAGAGCTGGGCTTTGCTGTTCTTGTACTAAAAAAATGCGTTTAAAATATGCATTTAAAGTATATAAACAGTCATGTACCGTTTTTCTGGAGACACAAAAGCAAGCTTTCTTTTCACATTTCGTTCGAAAATAGTTGGTCTATTTTTTCTATTTTTATCAACAAAATGGCAACTACAAACCAAACTATGTTTTGTAGGTTCACGATCAGCACGTCTAAAAAATATGTACGTGTATTTATTTTATATTTGCATTCAATAGAAATATTGCTTTATTTACCTAATTAAATCTATCCATATTTTCTTTTCTTTTTCATTTGCAGGAAAACAAAAAAATTTACAAATTTTTTGTTCACTGTAGTGTTTACAATCCGGTACAAAACACATAACCATTCCTGGAACAAATATAATATCTATAAATGCAAATGTCATTTCATATAACCTCAAAAAATTGGTCTAAATTCTAAATATATCATTTATTTCATTATTATGTTCATATACTTACTGAAACAAAAAAAATGTGTTGATCTAATATTATAGTATTTAAATATATACGTTATAGCTCTTATATATCATTAATAAATTTTACAATGCTCGAAATAAAATCTCTTACGGCTTTTAACATAGACTTTTCCAATGTTTGGATAGGTTTTGTAGCTCCCCCACCACTATGACGTCAGACTTAACTAGTCCATTATGGCCCTACTTACAATAATTATTTTGTTAATTATACATTTAAAATTGCCGCCTTTATTTCTGCAAAATGGCGTCCTTCAATTCTTGTATTCTCGCGCAAATTATAAGATCATTCTCCCCACCTTTATTTCTCTGGGGTATCTGCGTCAGCTTCATGTAATACGTGTGTGGTAGTTGATGTAAATAGAAAGTGGTGCTATTTTCCATCTCAAAATGTATCAAATCTATTTAACTACGGACCCATATACCACTACTTCCACGAAACCATTTAGTTTAGTTACGGAATCCGTAATACGGATAAACCATGAGAGCGCCTTGGGAAATGGAATAAAATTAGCTCTTCTCGTATATTTTTATATATTTATTCCTGTAATCACTCTCACACAGGCCATACGCGCACCTTGTACCCATATTTTTAATATAAAACATAAATTTCACAAGACAATTAACTTGACAGCACAATGACAATTACTTGTTTGTCCACATAGTTCACAAAAATACCGCGACGGGGCGCTAAAAATTCGCTTAATCGGAATCCCCTATTACAGATTATCTCGCGCAAGGAGAGTATCTGAAAACGCTTTCGGTATTTTAAGTTCTAAATTTCAAATATTTCATAAACCTATTATTCTTCATTCTAAATCAAAAATAGAAACTGTAGTGCTTGCAACTTGTGTTCTCCATAATTTTTTAAGAACAAAAAATCTTGTGAATAACAATGACTATATTGCTCCAGGAACAGTAGATACGGAGGATTTGATATCAGGAAAAATAATAAGTGGCGACTGGAGAAAAAATAATAATTTAATTAGCCTTCAACAAGTTAACAGAAAAGCACCAAATAGTGCTAAAAAATAAGAGATGTTTTTAAAATGTATTTTAATACGGTTGGTGCAGTATCCTGGCAAGAAAAAAATGTGTAATTTGCATTAATGTTATCTAGTGTATTTTTATTTGTATTTCCTTATTTAATAAAAATATTTTATAATGCAGTTTTGTTTTTTGTTATCATTTTTTATTCGTCCAATCAACAGAAAAATATGACAAAATATATTAAAAAATCTTGTATTCTACAAAAAGTATAAAAAATAAAATAAACTTCTATTAAACAACACAACATAAGAATTTATGAAATGTCTTCCTTAAACATAAATATTACCTATATAAAAAAAAATATAACACTCTATACAAAAACAACGTTCATATTAAACAAATTTAAAACTATAAAATATAAATTAATTAGGAATCAGCCAAAAAAAATCTTCATTGCATTTCCTCAAATGTGTTTAAAAATATTTCCTGGATTGTTAAACGAACTCGTTCTCTTTGTTTTCTAGGAATAGCATTCATTTGCTTTGCTATATGATTTCCATACGCATCTTCCTCTATATCTTGTGAAGCCAAAGTTTGAAATGCTTTGTTAACAACCTCATAAGCACTTTTCCTACTCGCAATTTCTTCGTAATGAGACGATGATGATTTTTTTTTGATTCTTTTGTGGAGGAACATTTTCTTTATTTGCCCTTTTTGGTGTTTCTTTCCACGATGATCGGTTTTGTACTCTATGGAAACAATAGTAGATACAAATAATACAATTAAAATATATTACAAGAAAATACCTGTTAATAGCCAGTAAAGATTGGCTCTCTTCCTCATCCGATAATTCGAACTGTTCCTAAAAGTCAAAGTATATTATAGATATATTTGAAAAATATGATATTCACAACAATTACCAATATTACATCTGAATTCTCTATATCCGAATGAGGTCGAAACGAAGTTGGTGTTGGGAGCTGATAGTTATGATCGTCATCATTACATACTAAATTGCTTCGGCTTGGTCCAGCTTCGATAATGTCTTTTAAAAACATCATACTTTTAAAGTGTGGCCAATTTGCCTCAAAAACTTCTTCCACTGACATCCCACTGCTTTTATTTAAAGATTTCTGATATAATCTCTGAAAATATGTCCGTAAATTTCGCCATTTGTTTTGAATATGTTCTAAAAAACATTATTTAAATTTATTTAGATGTATTACCATATTTCATATACTTTTATAAGAACAAAAATAATTACCTTCTTCAAATTCGAATTGAGGATATAAACTTTTTAACTTTTCAGTAATTTTTGCAAAATACTCATTTTTCTTCTTTTTTAGTTTAAAATACGGATGTCGAGTATTCCAGAGGGCTTCTTCTTTCCTTACGAAATTAGAGTTTCAAAAAACTCATCTGACTTTATATCGACTCCAGCTCCTCCAGCCATTTTTAAATATCATGTACTGTTTACCAGCTATTTACAAACAGTTTAGGGATTTTACTCCCTAAGCCCCTTTACTACGCATGCGTATCTTGATAGTTGCAGATACGTGCTACTAGTTTTCGAACAAGATGTAAAACTAAACTATTATTCACGAAAGATGACTATTCAAGGTCATTTGTGAGCCGTCTGATATAATATTACTTGCAGATAACTTCATTGCATTTCGTTTGCATAGGCGTGCAACATGAAATATTTATGGACACATTTTAACTGAAAAAATAAAAATAATTTATTTGAAAAATATGTTTCTTTCTAAATAATGCCTTTCTGAAACATTTATGTTCTTCACTTATATTTTTGAAAAAAACAAAAACATAGACTTAACTTACAAACCAAATAATAATAATTTGATTTAAACGTCAACGCCAGTGGGTAAATATTAGCACAGAGGGCAGTGCAGTAGATAATTAAGTATATATAATTCTACGGCATACGTCATTATTATTTATAGTGTGTTAGAAAGTAATGCCACTATTTACGTATATCTGCCACACCACATAAATGAAATAGACATAGGTCAAATAATATTTCTCTTTCTAATATCCAAATTTTGCTAAGCTACTGCTATACAGTGATGTGTATTCTTTCTTCGAACAAATGACCTTGAATAGTCATCTTTCGTGAATAATAGTGTAGTTGCAGGAAAATTGTCGCACTATCACACGTCAAAAGTTGCAGAAACGCTTGAAGTTGCAGAAAATATTTGACAGGTTGCAGATACGTGCATACGTGTGATAACCCCATTACGTTCATTTCATTTGCATTGTTAGCTGGTCTTTTCAGTTTCAGGCAATTTTCAATTGAAGAAATAGAAAATCCATTTTTCACAAAAATATTTTTAATTTTTTTCATTTCTTAAATTTGTCAGGATGGCAAATATCTGAAGCTCTTCTCATTAGGCATTTAATAGTGTCATACTTCTGAGATGGATGGTGATGTGATATGATACTCGTATATTGGTTAGTGTGTGTAGGGTTGCTGACCCGGGTGAAACTAGCAATAACTTTCCAGCAATATTTTTATTAGTGGTCTACCGTTCAGTGAAGTGCTGCGTTGGCTGAGCCAACTTCAGGTTGTACTCAAATGCATTGGATTTTAAATAACAGTGTAGATGTGTAGAACGTTAAATACTGTTCAGCAATAACAATTTTAATAGAAATTGGACCTGTAATTTTAACAATATGTGTGTATGCTGTTATAAAATAAATATTTTAAAACATTTATATATTACGTCACGTCATGTAGCATAAAATAAAGATTCTAACTTATACAAAGTACACGCCATATTGACAAAAGATCATCCCATACTGTAACATGTGCTGCAAACGATGTACCCTCCAATTTTTTTAAATATATTATACCCATGGAAGCCAGCTATTAAATACCAGAATATTAGCTATTAGATACCATAACAATTGTCATCCCCTTACCCGTAGGAGGGATGGAAAATAATATCAAATTCATTTAGCATCGTGCGGATGGAATACTTTTATTATATATCTTGTATGAAACAATGTACCCTTCCAATTTTATTATATATTACACCCATGGAAGCCAGCTATTAGATACCATAACAATTGTCATCCCCTTGTCCGTAGGAGGGATGGAAAATAATATCAAATTCATTTAGCATCATGCGGATGGAATACTTTTATTATATATCTTGTATGGAACAATGTACCCTTCCAATTTTATTATATATTACACCCATGGAAGCCAGCTATTAGGTACCATAACAATTGTCATCCCCTTGTCCGTAGGAGGGATGGAAAATAATATCAAATTCATTTAGCATCATGCGGATGGAATACTTTTATTATATATCTTGTATGAAACAATGTACCCTTCCAATTTTATTATATATTACACCCATGGAAGCCAGCTATTAGGTACCATAACAATTGTCATCCCGTTACCCGTAGGAGGGATGGAAAATAATATCAAATTCATTTAGCATCATGCGGATGGAATACTTTTATTATATATCTTGTATGGAACAATGTACCCTTCCAATTTTATTATATATTACACCCATGGAAGCCAGTTATTAGATACCATAACAATTGTCATCCCCTTACCCGTAGGAGGGATGGAAAATAATATCAAATTCATTTAGCATCATGCGGATGGAATACTTTTATTATATATCTTGTATGAAACAATGTACCCTTCCAATTTTATTATATATTACACCCATGGAAGCCAGCTATTAGGTACCATAACAATTGTCATCCCGTTACCCGTAGGAGGGATGGAAAATAATATCAAATTCATTTAGCATCATGCGGATGGAATACTTTTATTATATATCTTGTATGGAACAATGTACCCTTCCAATTTTATTATATATTACACCCATGGAAGCCAGCTATTAGGTACCATAACAATTGTCATCCCCTTACCCGTAGGAGGGATGGAAAATAATATCAAATTCATTTAGCATCATGCGGATGGAATACTTTTATTATATATTTTGTATGGAACAATGTACCCTTCCAATTTTATTATATATTACACCCATGGAAGCCAGCTATTAGGTACCATAACAATTGTCATCCCCTTGTCCGTAGGAGGGATGGAAAATAATATCAAATTCATTTAGCATCATGCGGATGGAATACTTTTATTATATATCTTGTATGAAACAATGTACCCTTCCAATTTTATTATATATTACACCCATGGAAGCCAGCTATTAGGTACCATAACAATTGTCATCCCCTTACCCGTAGGAGGGATGGAAAATAATATCAAATTCATTTAGCATCATGCGGATGGAATACTTTTATTATATATCTTGTATGGAACAATGTACCCTTCCAATTTTATTATATATTACACCCATGGAAGCCAGCTATTAGATACCATAACAATTGTCATCCCCTTACCCGTAGGAGGGATGGAAAATAATATCAAATTCATTTAGCATCATGCGGATGGAATACTTTTATTATATATCTTGTATGGAAGAATGTACCCTTCCAATTTTATTATATATTACACCCATGGAAGCCAGCTATTAGGTACCATAACAATTGTCATCCCCTTGTCCGTAGGAGGGATGGAAAATAATATCAAATTCATTTAGCATCATGCGGATGGAATACTTTTATTATATATCTTGTATGAAACAATGTACCCTTCCAATTTTATTATATATTACACCCATGGAAGCCAGCTATTAGGTACCATAACAATTGTCATCCCGTTACCCGTAGGAGGGATGGAAAATAATATCAAATTCATTTAGCATCATGCGGATGGAATACTTTTATTATATATCTTGTATGGAACAATGTACCCTTCCAATTTTATTATATATTACACCCATGGAAGCCAGCTATTAGATACCATAACAATTGTCATCCCCTTACCCGTAGGAGGGATGGAAAATAATATCAAATTCATTTAGCATCATGCGGATGGAATACTTTTATTATATATCTTGTATGAAACAATGTACCCTTCCAATTTTATTATATATTACACCCATGGAAGCCAGCTATTAGGTACCATAACAATTGTCATCCCCTTGTCCGTAGGAGGGATGGAAAATAATATCAAATTCATTTAGCATCATGCGGATGGAATACTTTTATTATATATCTTGTATGGAACAATGTACCCTTCCAATTTTATTATATATTACACCCATGGAAGCCAGCTATTAGGTACCATAACAATTGTCATCCCCTTGTCCGTAGGAGGGATGGAAAATAATATCAAATTCATTTAGCATCATGCGGATGGAATACTTTTATTATATATCTTGTATGAAACAATGTACCCTTCCAATTTTATTATATATTACACCCATGGAAGCCAGCTATTAGATACCATAACAATTGTCATCCCCTTACCCGTAGGAGGGATGGAAAATAATATCAAATTCATTTAGCATCATGTGGATGGAATACTTTTATTATATATCTTGTATGAAACAATGTACCCTTCCAATTTTATTATATATTACACCCATGGAAGCCAGCTATTAGGTACCATAACAATTGTCATCCCCTTGTCCGTAGGAGGGATGGAAAATAATATCAAATTCATTTAGCATCATGCGGATGGAATACTTTTATTATATACCTTGTATGGAACAATGTACCCTTCCAATTTTATTATATATTACACCCATGGAAGCCAGCTATTAGGTACCATAACAATTGTCATCCCGTTGTCCGTAGGAGGGATGGAAAATAATATCAAATTCATTTAGCATCATGCGGATGGAATACTTTTATTATATATCTTGTATGAAACAATGTACCCTTCCAATTTTATTATATATTACACCCATGGAAGCCAGCTATTAGATACCATAACAATTGTCATCCCCTTACCCGTAGGAGGGATGGAAAATAATATCAAATTCATTTAGCATCATGCGGATGGAATACTTTTATTATATATCTTGTATGAAACAATGTACCCTTCCAATTTTATTATATATTACACCCATGGAAGCCGGCTATTAGGTACCATAACAATTGTCATCCCCTTACCCGTAGGAGGGATGGAAAATAATATCAAATTCATTTAGCATCATGCGGATGGAATACTTTTATTATATATCTTGTATGGAACAATGTACCCTTCCAATTTTATTATATATTACACCCATGGAAGCCAGCTATTAGATACCATAACAATTGTCATCCCCTTACCCGTAGGAGGGATGGAAAATAATATCAAATTCATTTAGCATCATGCGGATGGAATACTTTTATTATATATCTCGTATGGAACAATGTACCCTTCCAATTTTATTATATATTACACCCATGGAAGCCAGCTATTAGGTACCATAACAATTGTCATCCCCTTGTCCGTAGGAGGGATGGAAAATAATATCAAATTCATTTAGCATCATGCGGATGGAATACTTTTATTATATATCTTGTATGAAACAATGTACCCTTCCAATTTTATTATATATTACACCCATGGAAGCCAGCTATTAGGTACCATAACAATTGTCATCCCGTTACCCGTAGGAGGGATGGAAAATAATATCAAATTCATTTAGCATCATGCGGATGGAATACTTTTATTATATATCTTGTATGGAACAATGTACCCTTCCAATTTTATTATATATTACACCCATGGAAGCCAGCTATTAGATACCATAACAATTGTCATCCCCTTACCCGTAGGAGGGATGGAAAATAATATCAAATTCATTTAGCATCATGCGGATGGAATACTTTTATTATATATCTTGTATGAAACAATGTACCCTTCCAATTTTATTATATATTACACCCATGGAAGCCAGCTATTAGGTACCATAACAATTGTCATCCCCTTGTCCGTAGGAGGGATGGAAAATAATATCAAATTCATTTAGCATCATGCGGATGGAATACTTTTATTATATATCTTGTATGGAACAATGTACCCTTCCAATTTTATTATATATTACACCCATGGAAGCCAGCTATTAGGTACCATAACAATTGTCATCCCCTTGTCCGTAGGAGGGATGGAAAATAATATCAAATTCATTTAGCATCATGCGGATGGAATACTTTTATTATATATCTTGTATGAAACAATGTACCCTTCCAATTTTATTATATATTACACCCATGGAAGCCAGCTATTAGATACCATAACAATTGTCATCCCCTTACCCGTAGGAGGGATGGAAAATAATATCAAATTCATTTAGCATCATGTGGATGGAATACTTTTATTATATATCTTGTATGAAACAATGTACCCTTCCAATTTTATTATATATTACACCCATGGAAGCCAGCTATTAGGTACCATAACAATTGTCATCCCCTTGTCCGTAGGAGGGATGGAAAATAATATCAAATTCATTTAGCATCATGCGGATGGAATACTTTTATTATATACCTTGTATGGAACAATGTACCCTTCCAATTTTATTATATATTACACCCATGGAAGCCAGCTATTAGGTACCATAACAATTGTCATCCCGTTGTCCGTAGGAGGGATGGAAAATAATATCAAATTCATTTAGCATCATGTGGATGGAATACTTTTATTATATATCTTGTATGGAACAATGTACCCTTCCAATTTTATTATATATTACACCCATGGAAGCCAGCTATTAGGTACCATAACAATTGTCATCCCCTTGTCCGTAGGAGGGATGGAAAATAATATCAAATTCATTTAGCATCATGTGGATGGAATACTTTTATTATATATCTTGTATGAAACAATGTACCCTTCCAATTTTATTATATATTACACCCATGGAAGCCAGCTATTAGGTACCATAACAATTGTCATCCCCTTGTCCGTAGGAGGGATGGAAAATAATATCAAATTCATTTAGCATCATGCGGATGGAATACTTTTATTATATATCTTGTATGAAACAATGTACCCTTCCAATTTTATTATATATTAGTAGTAATAAGGAGTAATTAGTGGGTATAATTAGCGCTAATTGCTTTTTAATTGCTTTTTAATGAGGGGTAATTAGTGCTACTGACCTTCACAGTGACGTAGGTTGTTGTTGTTATTGACAGTTTAGTGCTAACGACCTTTCACTGTGACGTATGTTGTTGTTGTTGTTGACAGCTAATTAGTGCCTGCGGCCTTTCATCGTGACGTATGTTGTTGTTGTTATTGACAGTGGTTGTTTATTGCTCCAGTATATTTTTAACACGGGCTAACTACCCGTAACATTTGTGGTACTTTCACTTTGTTCATTTTCGTATAAATGCGGAACTATAAGAACTGTAGTTATAAGTGTTTTGTTATTTGCTTCTGAAGAGGTCCTCCAAGTATCCATTTCTGAAAAACTCTATTATGGTAAGTGTAATAATTACATTAGTTACAACAAAGAAATAACATTGTTTTTATAAAATATGTGTATGTGTGATTATAGATGAATCATAAACGTGTACAATCGGCTTTCGATGAAGCTCCCGTAAAGAAATTCCGCATTCAGGAGTCTAATTTCGAGCCATCAACTATGCATTCAACCCAGCATCGAGAAAGCGCCGGTTTCTATGAGGAGAGCAGCTATAATTACGACGACTCACGTGATGAGCTTGACCAGCCGCCAATCAAGCCTCGGGCTGAGTCACAGTGTGACCAGGAAGCGGACGAAGAAACGGATACCCTATTGATGCAGGCTGTCGAGAATTATGAGAAACATGAAGAAACAAAATTAAATAGAGCGCTGTTAAATGAAAAGCACCGTTTGTTAGATGTTATGGAATTTCCCTTAACAAAAACAGCTAAAAAAATTTTAACAGTTGGCGTTAAACCTTTGGAAGGATTTCAAGCAGTTTTAAGATTGGGAAATTTAGAATTGACTGCGTGTGCATGGTTTCGATATGATGAAGTAAAAGAACTTTTTAATGCTATAAAAAAAATTTTAAATAACACCCTTCGAGTAAACACGGATACAGTAGTTGGAAGTTTGAAAAATTATGTAGTAACCATGCACTGCAATCAAACTATAAGTTTTTCCACTCGAAGACCTGATGACGTGTACAAACCGATTTATCTAGCTCTCGATACTCTTAAAACAGTTATGCAACTTGAATGTGTTGTAATGGAACTGATGACGAGTAGGCAGATAAAGAAGCGTTTCCCGGATTATGAACAATTCATCACCGATGTAGCTGTTCGACTTATGGATTCACCGATACCCATAACGTACAATGATGCCGTGTTTATTATATTGAAAGAATCAGAAAGTAATTTGTATCTGTATGAAATAGTATTAAAATTACCCTGCAATGTTAAACATGATGTGGATGTGAAATTAGAATCTTATAGAAATTGTAATCAGTGGTAGTTTGTAAACTTATAATAATTAAATAAAATTTATAAATATTAACCGTTGTTCATCATTTTGTAAGCAGCAGTGACAGTGTCGACATGGATTATTGTTTTAGAGCGCCGTTTACAGCTATTATTGCTGGACCCACGGCTTCCGGAAAGTCATGTTTCGTAAAAAGGCTACTAAACAGTTTGAATTCTATGTGTGATACTACATTCAGTAAAATAATATGGTGTTACGATGAGTGGCAACCTATGTATGATGAAAAAACTAGTGAAAACATAGAATATTTTCGGGGATTACCCGATATGAACTCTTTCGACGGTTTAGAATCAACGTTAATTATTTTAGATGATTTAATGAGAGAGACAAATCATAATGTTGTTGATATTTTTACTAAAGGCAGCCATCACCGTAAGATCAGTGTTTTTTATATAACACAAAATATATTCCATCAAGGTAAAGGACAGCGTGATATCTCCCTTAATGCCCATTACGTTATTTATTTTAAAAACCCCAGAGATCGTGCTCAGATAAAGCACTTAGCTCGTCAAATATATCCCGATAATATTAAATTTATTCAAGAATCTTACTCTGATGCAACGGCTAGACCACACGGTTATTTATTTATAGATATGAAACAAGACACGCCGGAAAATTGGCGAATTCGTACGAATGTATTACCTGATGAAGAGCCTACATACGTTTACGTTCCCAAGAAAGGGTATAAATAAAGCATATCTTTTCTAAACAATTTATTAGCGTGCAACATGTCAAAAGCGATAGTTACTAACGCGCCTGTTTTGAAATTTCTTCAAAACACTAAACCCGAATATCGAAAGGCTGTATTAAAAGCTGCCGATAAGCATTTAATTCATTGTATTTGTGAGTGTATTCATAACACTTTAATTGGTAAAGTTCCTTTAACTAAAATACAAAAAGAGAAACTAGCACAACATAAAAAAGTACTTAGACGTATAGTTAAAAATAAATCAACGGCTGGTCAAAAGAAAAAGCTAATTATTCAAAAGGGCGGTGCATTTCTTCCTCTCTTACTAGCCCCGATTATATCAGGAGTGTTGGGTGGATTATTAAATAAGTAGAAAATTTAAGCCATGGAACACACCAAGAAAATGGTATTAATAGAACCTCGCGTTTTTGAACATTTTCAAAAATTTCAACATACTCAGCCCGACACTTTGTCACAGTTGGATCGTGAAATGCATATTATTTTAGACAAGAAAAATGTTAGTGATAGTGAAAAATGGAACCTGTATAATCAAATTTTACAAAAATATTTAAATGTATTGAATAATGCTCGTAAACCCATTACAATATCGACGATTTCCGAAACAATTGAAAAACAGAAACTATCTGAGGCTGACGAGGAAAAAGAACTTACCGATATTAATCAGTATAAATTTCAAGATATATTAAAAGCGGTACCTAAACAAAATATTAAGAAAGCGACGCTGTTACTTCAAATACTTAAAGATGGTGGCGTAACGTGGAATGAGCATGGGGTAGTGAGCTATGGCGGACATAAACTTGACGGTAGTAATATAATCGATCTTGTTAGTGATGTCGTAAAGAGTAATAAAACAGGCGTTGATCCGGAAGGCTGGCAATATTTTGCGGACATTTTACATAAAGTTAATATACCAAGAGTTCTACTTGTTAACAAGAGAAGATTAGATTATGTTAATAGTAAATTAAAGAAAGAAGAAGAGAATAAAAGTGAAATATTAAAAGAAATTCCGCTTATTGATGATACACCTCCTCAGTCATCCAAGTTAAAACGAAGAGAGAGAAAAAAGAAAATTAATTGGTCGCCATACGAGCTATAACAATGAACACTTTAAGTAAACGATATTATACACCGTCAGATCCTATTAGCTTTTCACATGTAGGCAAAATTTATAAATCAACAAATATTTCTACAAAGCAAATTCAAAACTGGCTAGAAAGTCAAGATACGTATACTTTAAATAAGCAAGTTCGACGTAGGTTTAAAAGAAATAAGTACTATGTTACAACAATGAATGAATTATTTCAATGTGATTTAATTGATTTAAGAAATTTGGTTAAGTACAATGACAATGTTAAATATCTGCTGACCGTTATCGATGTTTTCTCAAAATATGCTATGGTAAAACCACTATACACTAAAACGGGAAGCGAAGTGGCAAAATCTTTCGAAGAAATTTTTAAGGACCGCGTTCCTATTAATTTGCAAACAGACAAAGGCAAGGAGTTTTTAGCTTCTAAAGTACAATTATTATTTAAAAAGCATGATATAAATTTTTATGTTGCAAAAAATCCTGATGTTAAGGCCGCTGTAGTAGAACGTTTTAATAAAACTTTAAAAACAAAAATGTTTAAGTATTTTTCATTTGCTAACACCTATAGGTATATTGACGAGTTGCAGGATTTAGTAAATAGTTATAATAACTCATACCACCGAACAATTAAAATGGCACCAAATGAAGTATGTGAGGATAACATTTTAACAGTGTATAATAATATTAATGGCAGTAATTTTCCCAATAAACAGAAAAATAAAAATAAATTTTATAAAGTTGGTGATTTTGTACGTATTACTAAATATAAACACGCCTTTGAAAAAGGTTATGTTAATAACTGGAGTGGTGAAATATTTAAAATTACGGACGTTATTTTGAGAGATCCTGTTGTATATAAAATATGTGACTTATTAAACGAACCCGTGGATGGCATATTTTATCAACCAGAAATTCAGCGTGTATCATATAACCCTGAAAATTATTTTCAAATTGATAAAATTTTAAAGAAGCGCTATAAAAGAGGACGCACTGAAATTTTAGTTCAGTGGAAAAATTACCCGTCAAAGTTTAACTCGTGGATTCCGAGTAATTCTCTCACGCGAATATGAATTCTAATAAATTGACTGATTTTTATTTAACTCTACTATCAAACAGTTCGAAAAATTATTTTCCAGAAAATACTTCAGCTAACTATTTTACGCAACTACCAAAAAGTATACATCTATCGGGCGAGTGGTGTGTAGGATTAACTGAAATACAATACCCTTGCTCGTTTTCATCAGTTACGGAGGATGATAATACAGTATATTGCACTTACAATGTGACTTTAAAAGATGAAATGGATGCTACAAAAATTAAAAACTTGTTTGCGGATACACGATTGTCTATGTGGCTTGAAAATATAATGCGTCATAAAAAGTATAAATCCGTTGACGATGTTGTTAATTTATACCTTAAGAAGAAAAATACTCTTTTGCCTATAAATTACAAAACTAAAATTGATTCAGGTAATTACCAATCTGTAGAATCAATAGTAACAGCCTTGAATGCAAATAAAACATTGCAAAAGGACAAAGTTGAATTTAGAATAAATGGTGGTAGCAAGAAAGTGTTATGTAGTTCTATTAGTCCCTTTATAACATCATTGAAATTATCTCCACGGTTAAGTTTACAACTTGGTTTTGAACCTGGTACTAATATACTTAATCAATCTTCAATATATCCGTCAAATGTATTACTAGGATTACCATCACAGCTATTTGTGTATAGTGATATTATAGAATCGCAAATGATAGGAGATATTTTTGCTAATGTTATTAGAATTGTAGCAATTGACAACAGTCATTACATTTACGGTACCCAGAAAGTACAGTTTTTTACACAACCTCATTATATTCCGGTGTTGAAAAGAGAATTTGAAAATATTGAAATAGATATAAGAACAAGCACGGGTGAAAAAGCACCATTCCAGTACGGTACAGTGAGTGTAAAACTTCACTTTAAGAGGTTAACACAATGAAGTCATGTCCTTACCACGATTATTATGTAAATCAGGCTGGGGGAGGAGTCGGTGCGATTTACAGAGGTAATGCTTACCAGAAGGGTCATGGTTTTGGGAGTTTCCTAAAAGGATTATTGCGAAGTGTAATGCCATTTGTTAAAAGTGGATTAAAAACTGTTGGAAAAGAAGCTATTCGTTCGGGTACATATTTTATTAATGATGTAGTTAATGATACACCTATAAAGGAGGCGCTCAACTCGCGATTAAATGAATCAGTTAACAACTTAAAACGTCAAGCTAAAACTAAAATTGATAGTATGATGGGTTCTGGTTTACTTATAAAAAGACAACGTTTAGCAAATAAAATTCATAACTCGAGTGCCCGGCATCGCCTGAAGACACCCAAAATTAAAATTCGACGAGCGCAATCACCTGATATTTTCGATAAAAAATAAAAATGGCTTTTTTACATCCTAGAAGTTGTGAATGTGCAAAATCTGAATTGGATCTTTTTACTGTTCCTGCTACACAAACAAGTATTGAAAATGGTCGCTGGGTACATTACAAAACCTTATCAAGTATATCCGAAGATGCACCGCTGGAATTTGTTATAAATGGCGGTGAAGATTATATAGATTTAGCGCATACTTTAATTTCTGTGAATATAAAACTAACTAAAGACGATGGAAGTGATTTTGATGAAAATAATAATGCGAAAATTGCACCTGTTAATAATATTGTACATTCGATGTTTAGTCAAGTTGAAGTTTATTTAAATCAAAAACTTATTTCGCCACCAAATAATACTTACGCTTACAAATGTTATCTGGACACACTTTTAAATTATGGACCATCAGCTAAAAAGTCACATTTAACATGCGGATTATGGTATCCTGATACAAGTGGTAAAATGGATGTAATGACTAATGAGAATGAAGGATTTAATAAACGATATAATTTTACAAAAAATAGTAAAGAAGTTGAACTTATCGGTCATTTAAATTGCGATATATTCAATCAAGAGAAATTTTTAATTAATGGTGTCGAAGTTCGTGTTAAATTTGTTCGATCTAGAAACAGTTTTTCACTTATGGGCGACAGTGTGTCAGGAAAATTAAAAATTATGGATGCAAGTTTATTAATACGACGGCAGCAGATAAATCCAAGCGTTATGATAGCGCACGCGAAAGCGCTGGAAATGACAACCGCAAAATACCCTATTACCAGAAGTGAGATAAAAGTTTTAACCATTCCGCAAGCAATTCAAAGCAAATCTTTGGACAATATATTTCTTGGTCAGTTACCTAAACGGTGTACCATTTGCTTCGTATCGAATAAGGCATTTAATGGTGATTTAAAATTAAATCCGTTTGATTTTAAACATTGTGATGGTCAACAAATTCCGAGTAAGCCTTTACAACCAAATTTTACAAACGATAAATTCATAAGTTCTTATCACACCTTATTCTCAGGCATGGGAATTCATTTTCTTAACGAAGGAAATGACATATCACGGGAAGATTATAGCAACGGTTACTGTATTTCCGTTTTTGATTTAACTGCAGACTTATCATCAGGTACGCAGTCTCATTGGAATCTTATAAGAAACGGAAGTATACGTCTAGAAATCGGGTTTAATTCACCGCTTGCAGAAACTATAAACTGTTTGATATACTCTGAATTTGACAGTATGATTGAAATAGATAAAAAAAGAAATGTTATTGTTGATTATAGCAGCTAAAATATATAACTGCAGCCGTTTATACGTTAACTATTTAGTTTGCGTCTATCTTTTGAAGCAATGACTGCGTTCGTTGATTTTCAAGGGTTTCTTGTTGAAGGCAAAATTTTCGTCATTAAGGAGTTAGCAGTTCTTACCTGCGCAGAGCAATTATCCCAAAAATATTATTTATTTAAATCACCAAAAGAATGTGCCGCACTTTCACATCGGGACAAAGTTCAAGTAAAATGGTTAACAAGAAATTATCACGGTATTAAGTGGACTGATGGATGCACTGAATATGAAAACCTAGACAATATTTTACAAACTTCGTTAAAATGTATTGACCGCGTTTACGTGAAAGGTTTAGAGAAGAAAAATTATCTTAGTAAAAAATTTTCAAAAATACGTATTATAAACATTGAAAATTTAGGGTGCCCCCGGCTAAAATATTTAAATAACATATTTAAATCTTCACATTGCGGTAATCACTCTATTAAGAGCGCTAGGTGTTCTTTGGAAAACGTGAGCAATTTACAAACGTGGTACAATGAATACTATTCAGTTGGACGGTTGCCTCAAGAAAATGAATCACCTGGAGAAAACATATTTTGCTCTTGTTTCTGCAAATAGTACACTACCGCATTACGTGTCTAGGCCGAGTCTAATTATCGTGAATCACGATCCTGATTACATGTCTGGTAGTCATTGGATGGCGATTTTCATCGATATTCATAATTTTGCGTATTTTTTCGACAGTTTTGGAAGAAAACCCTACGGTAAAATTTTGAATTTTATCAAAAGAAACAGTACTATGTGTAGTTATAACAACAAACAAATTCAAAACCTGAATTCAACTGTTTGTGGACAATATTGTGTTTTATTTCTTTTAAATTATGTACTTGGTAATAATACTGATAGTTTTTTAAGTATATTTGATGATAATTACGACTACAATGACATTCTTTGTAAAATGTTATTTGCATATTATTTTAAATAAAAGAATATAATACAAATATATACATACCCATATTTTCTACGACTTTACCCTTCCCCTCATGCGTCTCGTAATTACTGTTGAAAAAGAAAATGTAGGTGTTAGCATAAAAAATATTTCCTAATAACAATAATTATGTATATTTAAACAAAAATATTACCTAATAATAATAATTATGCATATATATATATATGCGCGTACATATAAATATTATACATTTTGCCGCTATACGGGTCAAGGGTCCACATCATCATCATCATCATCGTCACTCTCTGATGTTTCTGGGTCCGTATCGTCATCGCTCGCGTCGGATGAGTCGATCTGAATAGGACCTACTATAGGGTGCGCTACACCCACTATAGCCTCTATAGCCGTGAAGTCGTTTTTATAGACGTGGAAACTTTGTACAAGTGCTTGTATCTCGTCACAATTTACGCAGATGTATTGTTTTGACAGGTTAAAATTTCTAAAGGGGGTCCAGATTTCGTTAGTGTAGTCACAGCGCATGCATTTAAATTTCGCGATAATCTGCAATTAATTTACAAAGATAAACATATAAGTTACATGTAAGTTCATGGTTACTTTACCTCTCCATCTTGACGGTTGGTGCTATTGTTGGCCCTAGACATCTTGATTTCGTAAAGTACAGCGGTAAACTGTAAAATCAGACTTACCCGAGGCTTAAAGACAACTCCTAATGAGCTTTCGAAAACATTAATTCCCGGAAAATAAAATATAGTCGCACCCGTTTTAAAGTTTAAAATGAGGAGAGCTAATATGTATACTAGGATTCATTTTAAAATTGAAAATTTTGGATGTTTGCTTGTCACATTTAACTTATTCAGGGAGCAGTTTGTTAAGGATAATAATTATGACAACAGTGACTCGCTTTGTAAAAATGTTATCTGTATATTATTTTAAATAAAAGAATATGATACAAATATGTTATATTATTTACATTTTCGGCATATTCCACGGATATATACTTCTACCTAACTTTTTTTCTACAAATGTTTTTGTTTGCAAACACACCCGACCCATAAGACTATGCCAGTTTCGCGTCTTACACCAGTCATCGTTAAACTTGTTTATCGCTTTTTGATCGGCTAGAACCACGTCATTGAAACTTTTAGAATTAGAATAATCAGCGTCGTGTTCTTCAGATATTTCATCATCTCTGTCTATAGGGGTGCCACGGTTTAGCTTATTCCCAGGGCCGAAATACAAGTGCCGGGGAAAATTCATTTTAATAAAGTGTCGGTGTCACCACGACGATTTTTTGACACCTAATAAGCGCTCAGATGTCTAACGTCTCTACAGACAATTAAGAATGAGGGCCCTATATGCGTAAAAAGAAAAAACTATGTAAAATAAATAATCGTTTAATGATAAAGATGTATATAGTTTACAAAATATTTACAAATATACATTATTTACAAAAATCACCCGGTTATGTGCTATTTGACACAGTGTTATTGATGTAGAAAACCATACGGTATCGTGTTGTAGTTTTCTACTAATCGGCAACGTTTAGTATATTTGTACATATACTTTTTTGTTGCCGATTTCGTAAACACATCGTACTGCTTATTGTGCACTATAACCCTATCGGTGAGGGTAATTACATGTTCTTCACTCTGTCCACAAATCATGCTTTTAATTGTTTCACAATTTACTTTTTCTGCGTTGTCGTAGTGGAGCGTCAAACCCTTCACTTTACAGACTGTGTCGAAACAATTTTTGCTGCTGTTCCAAAATTTAAAAGCATAATTTTTTGGACCGCCGCTAACAAATTCAGAAATGTAACTACCCTCACCGTACTCCAGCATTTCATCGGTCATGTCACCGAGGTAGTCACCTGTAGACGGAATCCACTGACCGACCGTATTTGTAAATATAACACTGTCAGTGTCGTAATATAAAACCCGATCCCCTAATCTCTCCAGATAACTGTATAGTTCCAGACGAGCCCCTGCGGTGGTATAAGCGGCTATAACCACATTCACAGTTTTTAAGGTTTCGACATCGTCGAGCACCCGCTCGTATGTTACCATCAGCGTTTCTGGGTTAATTATTGTAATATCCTGGATAGATATACCAGGGTTTGTAATTAGCTCGAATAGGATGTACGGCTGCGATATAATTGCCGTCTGCGTCGCGTTTTCTTTTTGGCCAAATTTACCCCAAAAAGAGTTTAGCGTTACTTTTGACATTAAGCGCATGCCTGAATTTTTTTCTATTTTAGATTTATCCAAATCGACCCCTTCGCGCTCTTTATATTCCCTGATATATCTATCCTTACTATCTTCATCGCAACACCACGCCGGCCACCCGCTACACTCCTGCTTAATTTTTAAAAAGTTATTTACATATTCTGAAAAAAGGCCGCCAGATTTGGTTTCTTTATTATACGAAACTGTTGCGTACTCCCATACTTCATAAACTTCAACTAGCGTGTAACGAAGCTCAAGAGCCTTCCGTAGCTCGTCAGCTACGAACGTGCCAACAAATTGACGTTCTAAAGGCGGGTGACAACATTTAGTTTTAGCCATTGTTTCGGCGCAAGCTCTACATAGAGGAAACATAAGCTTCCCATTACACCTGTATGGGAGTACGGGGTGATACAAATTTTGAGGTGGTAAAATTAAGCATTTAATTAAACCATCTAATTTTGAAAAATCCAATTTTGAGCACTGTTCGTTACCTACATAAATATTTAGCGGGTGACCGAGGGGGTATTTACCGTACTTGTTAACAAACGGGTACAATGAACAAACGTCGAAATATTTTATAGTTTCGCCTAAACTACATTCGTGGTACAATTTTGAAGCATTAGTTCGGCCACCGAAAAAAGCGTCACGAGGGTTCAGAGGTGTGATTTCGTCATCGAGTTGCGTGTTGTTTATAAAATTTTGCAAGTCTAAACCTAATTTAATTTTTTTAAAAAACAAACATTCCCACATCGTTATTAAAACGTAGCCTGAATTTTTAATTTTCTCCTCCTTGTACAGCGTGTTCTCAAATCTCGTGAACATTGCATCGTTTTTATCTGCCAGTTTCTCTGTGCGGTTTAGATAACAGCGACGACACCCATGCCAGAAACACCCGTAAAATTCAAACACGGTATTTGTCTCGTGACAAAAACCATCCACTAGTAGGTTTTCCTTTAAGCGGACTTCGTGACCGTTACCTGCATGTTCAATGAGTACACCACGTTTAAGTGCTTCCCATTCGAGCCACTGTAGCGAAATTTTAGAGTGTTTATCGCTCTTTCTATACCCGTTTTTGGGTAAAACCGCTATAGTGTTTGGAGCTAAAAAATTTCGTCGGAATGTTAAACTACACGATGATGCGATGGTAAAACATTCATACAGTGGATCAACGCTGTTAGCTTCAACAAAACATTTTCGAAACCGCAGACAACTACGACGCAATATGTCGACATCCAGAGTACAGTACCTGACAATTTCTTCGCGCATGTTAAAAACATAATTTTGAGCCAGTTTTGCATTATACCAGTCCAGAAAGTCATTCCTCGCGTCAGCTTTCATGTTACTGTAACCGAAATATTCTTTCTCTGGCAGTGCACCGACATAATTTTTATTTTCGGTTGTGTTGAAATAGTGTGGGAAGTAACCTTTTGCCGCTTTGATACCAAATGCTTTTGGAAATGATGATAAAGGGAGCTGAATAAAGTTTAAGCTATCAATAAAGCGTATTGATTCGCCGCATTTTATCCGCATTATTTTAGCACCGGTTCTTATAATTTCGGGTTTCCATCGCTCTACATTTTCCATCATTTCCCTTAATATGAAACACCCGTCAAACGCTTTTAAATTGTGTGCTATGACAGTGACAGCAAATTTCAAAGACATTAGAGCGACGTATTCCAAAAACTGTTTTACGATACTGTCACCGACGTCGTTTGTAAATATACGCCGTCGCATTCCGCAGCGTGTACAGCAACTCTCAATATCATCATTTTCAACACATTTCGCGCATACATGCTGAGCGATACACAAATTTATCTCGTGTAGAGATAAAATGCTGCTAACTTTTTTCTCCTGCATTGTTTCAAAATCAAAAAATATAAAAAGAAAATTAGATTTTTCTAATAATTTAGCTTTCGAAATCTTATTCACCGCCATGTAGCAGTGGTGACGAATTGGTTTGTCGCAGCAGCATGTTGCGCAGTATTCAAAGCCGCAAACGTGTTTTTTCTTTCGCGAAATCCAAACATTTTTATTACACGTGAAACAGCGTTTTAATTTTGAGCACAAACTATTTTCAATATGATTACGTAAACAACCTGCACCTCGGAAGCTTCTTCTACATAACTCGCATAAAACGTTATTTACAGTTTCAACACATGGCGGCTTAGCGTGACAGCACGGGCATAAAAATGGGCAGGTATATGTATGCGTTTCAGGTGTGTTAAATCGCTTTAAACAATACTCACAAAAATACCCAGCTGAAAACGCGCCAGTCAAACTTAAAATAACGTTATAGTGAAAATTTTCCATTAAAAGATTTAGCCGCGGTTTTGACAGTGTGCGATCACCGTGAAAATACAGTTCGGTACCTTTTCTGTTGGAATACACAACAACTATGTGGGTTGTTAAAAATTTTTGCAATATTTCAACGTGTTCATACGAGCCCCCGTTAGCTAGGTTAACATTAGCACTACGACAAAGTTCTATGGCCCGATCATGCAATAATTTTGCCCCTGGTTTAGTTTTAAATGTTTTCTTTAACGCTGCCTTGTTGTAATTTAAATTAACATACTCAATGGCGACCACTATAGCATACGCCAGACATAAATTATTTTTATTTTCAATAACGTAGATGCTGTTTTTTGAAATACTGAACGCATGAAAAGAAACACATTTACCGTCTACAAGTGACCCCCTCCCTCTACCTGCAGGTAGCATTATGATGTCCAGCCGCATTGCCATCTTAGCGTTGGTGAAAAACGATGCGTTGCTCTGGAAAACGCTTCCAATCCTGTCCAGCACGACACCGCTGCTAAGCTGCGAGAATTTACGCCAGGGTACATATACGGGTTTGTCGGGGTACTCCTCGTTATCTATCACGACTCCCACGTAGGCGTCCGGGTGGACGTTGACTGCAGCGTACTGCACCAGCTCCGTTATTGTGTTCTATATTTAAAATAAAATAAAATAAAAATAAAATTTTAAATATTATAAAGATATTACGAGCATACCTCTAGCCACTTCAAGGGATTTTCGCTCGCTATCGTAGTCATCGAGAAATGCAGCCGACGCGATGTTAATCCAAATTTTTTAACATACGCTGAGCTCTCGCCCGTTACGCTTACGTATTTTAAACGTGAACCTAAATAATTTCACACAACTGTTATTAAAAGAACTGATTAATAAGCCACAAAAATCTACCTGAATTAACACCGTCTGATGCCGTTATAGCTGCACTGTTAGTTTGACGACTATTTCTGGTGCCTGAAAATTAAATCATCAATATGTATAAACGAAACCGGTAAATATTTTTTTATCATACCCGTTGACGTGCTCGCACCGTAGGGTCCTGAAGCAGTGCTGGGGATGAGGCCACTGGTGCTCGGCGTTATCGGTTCTGAATCTTTAATTATTTTTCATTTAGTTAATTAATAATAAAGCTAAATTTACAATTTACTTACGTTGACGTCTAAGACTCATCAGTTTATCATACTGGGCCCTCTCCCACTGGTTTAAGAAAACGTAGTCCTCGAACACAATTTTATTGTTAATATATTCGCACGCATCTTTTAGCTGTTTCGATGTTTGAAACGCGCCTGCACTAAAATACCGTAATACATCCGATACCGTTCTGTTATTCAGAAGAACATCACTGTTCGGAACAGAATTTAAACCTGCGGCCATTTCGTGATTCTAGCAGCGGTGAATATTACTAGTCAAACGTTGGCGTAGTACTCACTCGAAAAGTTAATTTCATCTTTTATAGATTGTACACATATAGAATAACAACTTAATTAATTTGGAAAAAATTTGGGTTTTACTGTAGCTAGTTTAATGAACTTTCGAAAAGTGAATTCTATAGTATTCAGCTAAAAAGTTAATTTCAACCTGTTGTGCGTTGTATAAATTAATGACTTAATTAGTTTGGAAAAATTTCGCGTTTTGCGGTAATTTGCTTAATGAACTTTCGTAACATGAATTCCAATTGGAAAAATTTTGTTTTCGTGCCTAGCGTAATTCGTTCTTAATGAGCTTTCAACGCAAGGATTTCCCACGTACCGAAGCACTATACGCGCACTCATTTTAAATTGGAAATAGAAGAATATATACTCTCACTCATTTTTTAAATTGATCGTTTGGGAAAAAGTTTGCTTTTCACGTATACTTGACATATTCACTAATTTTCTCGGAAGCAGATGTTACTTTAATACCAATAACAGCAATCTATGTCATAGTGAAAGGTCATTAAGCAAATTATCACAAAACGCTTATAACTACAGTTCTTATAGTTCGGTATTTATACGAAGATGAACAAAGTGAAAGAACCCCCAAATGCTACGGTTAATTAACCCGTGTTAAAAATATACTGGAGCAATATTAGAAAGTGGAAAAAATCAAAAATTTTCCAGCAATCAGATAACAACCACAGTCAATAACAACAACAACATACGTCACGATGAAAGGCTACAGGCACTAATTAGCTGTCAACAACAACAACAACATACGTCACAGTGAAAGGTCGTTAGCACTAAACTGTCAATAACAACAACAACCTACGTCACTGTGAAGGTCAGTAGCACTAATTACCCCTCATTAAAAAGCAATTAAAAAGCAATTAGCGCTAATTATACCCACTAATTACTCCTTATTACTACTTATATTACACCCATGGAAGCCAGCTATTAGATACCATAACAATTGTCATCCCCTTACCCGTAGGAGGGATGGAAAATAATACCAAATTCATTTAGCATCATGCGGATGGAATACTTTTATTATAAATCTTGTATGAAACAATGTACCCATTCCAATTTTATTGTATATTACACCCATGGAAGCCGGCTATTAGGTACCATAACAATTGTCATCCCCTTATCCGTAGGAGGGATGGAAAATAATATCAAATTCAATTAGCATCATGCGGATGGAATACTTTTATTATATATCTTGTATGAAACAATGTACCCTTCCAATTTTATTATATATTACACCCATGGAAGCCAGCTATTAGATACCATAACAATTGTCATCCACTTACCCGTAGGAGGGATGGAAAATAATATCAAATTCATTTAGCATCATGCGGATGGAATACTTTTATTATATATCTTGTATGGAACAATGTACCCTTCCAATTTTATTATATATTACACCCATGGAAGCCAGCTATTAGATACCATAACAATTGTCATCCCCTTACCCGTAGGAGGGATGGAAAATAATATCAAATTCAATTAGCATCGTGCGGATGGAATATTTTTATTGTTATGGTATCTAATAGCTGGCTTCCATGGGTGTAATATATAATAAAATTGGAAGGGTACATTGTTTCATACAAGATATATAATAAAAATATTCAATCCGCATGATGCTAATTGAATTTGATATTATTTTCCATCCCTCCTACGGGTAAGTGGATGACAATTATTCTGGTATTTAATAGCTGGCTTCCATGGGTATAATATATTTAAAAAAATTGGAGGGTACATCGTTTGCAGCACATGTTACAGTATGGGATGATCTTTTGTCAATATGGCGTGTACTTTGTATAAGTTTGTACAATTTATTTTATGTATATATTTAAAAACAACTTGGTTGTATCTACGGGGTGGAGTTTACCACTTCTACTTATTTTGTGCACCCCCACCCTTATCATGCTAAGGGTGGGAAGTCTTACTCAGACCATCGTGGTAAAACAGTCTTGTCAACAGAGTCATAGTCTTAACCAAAACGCTCAGCGCGAAACAATTTAACTGATATATCAATAAATTTAATACACCAAAATACACGTGTTTATTATTTAAACCAATGGTCCTTCGAAGTCACAACATTATTTTGGTCACATCGAGCCGGATAACAATAATTTGAATCAGTGCAAATTAAAAAATCGTTTCAAAATTATTCGTGAGTGTGTCGCGAGTGAAACAACAACGACCCGATCCAGGCAGTCAACAACGACCCGATCCAGGCAGTCAACAACGACCCGATCCAGGCAGTCAACAGACCCGATTCAGGCAGTCAACAAAGACCCGATCCAGGCAGTCAACAAAGACCCGATCCAGGCAGTCAACAAAGACCCGATCCAGGCAGTCGTCAGTACCTAAGCCAAGCTTCAGGTGTCAAATAACAAGGTCAGATCCCTTTTTATTTATCCTTTTTATCTTGCAAGTCTCGACATTTTATTTATATCAAATTTTCAATTATGACTACACTAGAAGAGCTCAAGACTCAACGTAAAACAATAAAAAGTGCCATTACTAGGCATCAAAAAGCAGTACTAAATTTCAAAGAAAACGATAACGTTTTGCTGCTCGAAAGTAGAATTACTGATTTAACAGAAATTTACAAAAAATATGATTTAATTCAAACTCAAATCGAAGCAATTCAGAGTTCAAATTTAGATTCAGGTCAAGATGAAACAGCTTTAGATTCGGAAAACGATAAAGAACGCGAAAAAGTAGAGACACAATATTACGATACAGTCGCTCAAATAAAAACGATCCTGTTAAAAAATAAACCTAGTACCAGCAGCGACAGTAGTTGTTCTAGTCATCCATCAACCGTGATAAATATAAGCAAGGCAGCACCAGATAAGTCAGAGCAAATCACTAATTTAAAACCTTTACCGTTACCGATTTTTACCGGAAAACATAGCGATTGGTACAATTTTCATGATACATTTAAATCTCTTGTTGATGACGATACTACTATATCGGATATTAGAAAGTTTCATTATCTCCGTAGTTGTCTTAAAGACGAAGCGCTGGCAGCAATTGACTGTGTACCAATTTCGGGAGCTAATTACACTAGTGCCATGACCCTACTCAAAAAACGTTTTGAGAATAAGCGATTAATTGTTGATGGGCATATCAATAACATTTTATATTTACCGATTCTACAAAAAACAGACCATATAGAGTTGAGACAAATGTTGAATACGGTTAATAGTAATTTAGTTTCATTAAAAGTATTAGATATACTAATTGGAGATCAATTTTTAATTAATATCTTAGTCGGGAAGTTAGATTTTACAACACGGAAAGAATGGCAAAGCACATTGCAAAAAGAGTTACCAACCTTTACAACATTTAACAATTTTGTAGAAAAAAAATGCGAAATTTTAGAATCTGTAGCAGCGGTTAAACCAAATTACGTTGAAAATTCTTTTAAATTGAAACAACAAAATTCTAAATTTTCAAATTTTCACAAGAATGTAGGAGCTTCAAATCAAAATAGAAATTTTAATAAGTTTTCGTCCAATAAGTCCACATACCAGGTTTTATGTCCAGTATGTAAAAATTCTCATTCTATTTACCAATGCGTAGAATTTTTAAAGAAAGGTGTAACAGATAGAATAAAACAAGTACAAGATTTACACTTGTGTCTTAATTGTCTTCGACAAAATCATCAATTAGCGGACTGTAAATCTAGTATTGTGTGCAAAAGTTGCGGCGAAAAACACAACACTTTGCTACATATTAACGAATTTTCAGTAACAACGCCAAAAACATGTCATGTGAAGGCACTAAATCAGGTTCTTTTATCTACCGCCTCAATATTAATAAAAGACAATAAAGGGAAATTTCAAAAATGCCGTGCATTGCTAGATCAGGGATCTCAAGCAAATATTATAACAGCAGATATATGCAAAAAACTAAACCTTACTCCAACAACAGTTATTACATGTCTATCAGGCATAAATTCAAATCAAAATTTAATTAAGGAGAGTGTTGACATATCGTTAAAATCTCGAGTCAATAACTATACTAATGATATTAAGTGTTTAGTTATGTCAAAAATTACTGAACCTACACCAGCTATTAGTTTTCAAAAAAACAATATTAATTTACCTCCCAACATAGTTCTCGCTGACCCCGAATTTAATTTGTCCAAAGATATTGATATATTATTGGGAGCAGACTTATTTTGGAATATATTAATTGCCGGTCCAATTCAATTAGCAATAGATCAGCCATATTTCCAGGAAACAGAGTTAGGATGGTTGGTGGGGGGAAATATTTTCATTACACAAAATTCTAATAATACGGTTTGTAACGTAACATCTATCAATAAATTAGAATCGTGGGTAGAAGATTTTTGGAAAAACGAAGAAATAGAAACAAATAGCACGTGGTCAGTAGAGCAGACAAAATGCGAAAATCATTTCGCAGAAAATGCAGTTAGGAACCCAGACGGGCAGTTCGTAGTACGGTTACCTTTCAAAGAGGATAAACTCTTAGGGAATTCTTACAGTACGGCAATAAAACGATTCCTAAACTTGGAACGAAAATTCGCCAAGAATTTGCCGTTACAAGCCGAGTATAATGAGTTTATGGCGGATTACTTAGAACTCCAACATCTGGAGCCAGTTCCTGTAAACGAAATAGAAAAACCGAACGCAAATTATCTGCCGCATCAGGCGGTATACAAAAATACCATTACAGGCCCTAAAATAAGGGTCGTATTTGATGCGTCCGCGCCAACTTCTAACGGTTTCAGCCTTAATGATACATTGTTGACCGGGCCAACAATACAAGAAGACTTATTTTCAATTTTATGTCGATTTAGAACGTACAAATATGTCTTATCGGCAGACATAACAAAAATGTACCGAATGATACTTGTTCACCCAGATGATCAAGATTACCAAAGAATTGTGTGGCGTTTTGATAATAATGAGCCGGTCCAAATCTATAGATTGAAAACAGTGACGTACGGTACGACTTGTGCGCCATTTTTAGCGGTGCGTTGCTTGCATCAACTAGCCTCCGAATCAGAACAAGTATTTCCAAAAGCTAGTTTAATTATAAAAAGAGACTTTTATATGGATGACATGTTGACGGGCAGTAATACGATCACGGACGCGTCTTTAACATACGAGGGATTTTATACGGTAATAACAGGAGTCGAGGCTTGCATGAATTCCCGTCCTATTACCCCCCTAACCAATGACCCAAATGACCTTGATGTCCTGACACCTGGCCATTTTTTAATTGGCGCTCCGCTGACTTGCACCCCCGAAGACGACGTCACTAGCCTTAATATCAATCGTCTGTCACGATGGCAGAGAGTACAACAACTGACCCAGCATTTTTGGCAACGTTGGCAGAGGGAATATCTCTCTGAGTTACAATCACGACCCAAGGGACAGCGAATTCAGCAAGACAATATTAAGATCGGTGCCATGGTGGTTTTAATAGAAGAGAACTTACCTCCACTAAAGTGGCGTCTAGGACGCGTCATAGAAACATTTCCCGGGAGTGATGGTTTAGTGAGGGTAGTGGCGGTAAAAACATCAAATGGGGTGGTGAAACGTTCAATTAAAAAGGTGTGCATGTTAAATAGCGATTGACAGTTCTTGTTTAGTTTTTATTATAATTTTAAGTTAACTTTAATATTTTAATTATCTAGCCCAATTATTGAAGCTCTAATCGACTTCAAGGGGGCGGCATGTACAATTTATTTTATGTATATATTTAAAAACAACTTGGTTGTATCTACGGGGTGGAGTTTACCACTTATACTTATTTTGTGCACCCCCACCCTTATCATGCTAAGGGTGGGAAGTCTTACTCAGACCATCGTGGTAAAACAGTCTTGTCAACAGAGTCATAGTCTTAACCAAAACGCTCAGCGCGAAACAACTTAACTGATATATCAATAAATTTAATACACCAAAATACACGTGTTTATTATTTAAACCAATGGTCCTTCGAAGTCACAACAAAGTTAGAATCTTTATTTTATGCTACATGACGTGACGTAATATATAAATGTTTTAAAATATTTATTTTATAACAGCATACACACATATTGTTAAAATTACAGGTCCAATTTCTATTAAAATTGTTATTGCTGAACAGTATTTAACGTTCTACACATCTACACTGTTATTTAAAATCCAATGCATTTGAGTACAACCTGAAGTTGGCTCAGCCAACGCAGCACTTCACTGAACGGTAGACCACTAATAAAAATATTGCTGGAAAGTTATTGCTAGTTTCACCCGGGTGGTTTGCTGTAGGTGTAGACTGAATGTAGTAAAGAACAATCTTCTCTTCTTTCCAGCAATACATCCAGGAAAGGAATAATGCCTTTTTCTTCGACTTCTGCGGTGAACTTAGTATTTTCATTGATGTTGTTCGAGTGGTTCAAGAAGATTGACAAATTATGACGTCCATGGGGCCAAAAGACATCATCAGCATACCGTAATCATAATGATGATTTCAACGTAGAAGAATCCAAAGTTAATTCTTCAAAGAACTCCATATAAAAATTAGCTATGGAAGGAGACAGTGGATTACCCATTGCAACACCATCAACTTGTTTGTAGTATTCATTGTTAAAAATGAAGAATATCTTCTGATTTTTTTTCTCAAGCAGTTTCAGAGTGTCTTTAATTGGGATCTTCGTAAATAAAGACGAAACGTCGAAGCTCACTAGATCTTCTGAAGATATATCGGTTCTTGATAATTTCAATAAAGTGTTCCGAATTCTTGACATATGATGATGAATTTCCAATGTGTGGTCTTAGGAGATAATTAGATAAATAATATGTGCATGAGTTTATGCAACTTACAATAGGGCGTAGGGGTATATATTTCTTATGTATTTTCAAGGTACGTTCGACATTAACATTTTGAGCGCTCAGAGCCGTCGATTGCGTTCGGCATTGACATTAGAGCGATCTGTGTGCTCGGTGACGGTGACCAAGCGCCGAGCACACGGAGCTCTCAAATCTGAGCTTGCGTATAAGCCTTTAACTCAACTGTCATGTGGCATGTCAGTTAAAAATTTCATTTCCCCGTAAAAAGTAGCAACTCAGAACTTAAACCGGCGGAGGGTAGTTCTCAGAATTCTGTACCGTGCTCTCACCTAATAGTTCTAAGATATTTTGAGTCATTTATAGCAAAAAGTTTTAAATATGAACTACAATTTATTTACGTACCCTTTATGTTCATTTAGAGTAAAAGCTTGTTTCATAGAAATATTACAAAAACATGTTGAAAATGAACATAAAGATGTAGAATAATAGGGAAGTTAGAAATAATATTTTGTACAAATTACTCAATATTCATATAACCTTTTTCATAAAGCTTGTACGGTAAAACGTAATTTAATAATATTGAGAGATTCGGTGGTAGGCACTTGATGAAACATATTTTAAATAACCAGAAATTGGTTACAGAAAAAACACTTGGTGTAAGTTTCACAAAAATTTTATTTCAAACACTTTATCGATTTCGGTTTCTTAGGCCATCATCAGAAGTATAATACAAGAATCTTACAGAATAACAGCTTATATACTATCCCGTTAGGGTTACAAGAAGAAGAAATTTAATTGTGAATAATAAAATCGAAAACAGGGACAGGAACCTTAACTGTGGTATTTATCAAATTAAATGTAACGACTGCGATAAATGTTATATAGGACAAACAGGAAGAACCTTTACAATCAGATATCAAGATCACATGCGATCAT
Organism: Harpalus rubripes; assembly: GCA_963082715.1. NCBI lineage: Eukaryota > Metazoa > Arthropoda > Insecta > Coleoptera > Carabidae > Harpalus > Harpalus rubripes. The sequence continues at coordinate 39,381,581 of OY720452.1, read as the reverse complement.
ACAAGCTAAATAAAACTGACTCTAATATTGCGAAACACCTCATTGAAACCAATCACACTTGCAGTATAGACAATTTAAAGATTTTACATATTTTAGATAAAGGGCAAAAAATGAATATATTAGAAGCGTATGAAATTGATAAAGCCTTAAAAACAAAATTACCTATATTAAATGATCAAGTTGATTTGTTTCAATCCGAGTTTTTCAAATGTTTGCTAGAAAAACCACTAATTACTCCCTACCATAAGTTTCTTGTAACCCTAACGGGATAGTATATAAGCTGTTATTCTGTAAGATTCTTGTATTATACTTCTGATGATGGTCTAAGAAACCGAAATCGATAAAGTGTTTGAAATAAATTTTTTGTGAAACTTACACCAAGTGTTTTTTCTGTAACTAATTTCTCGTTATTTAAAACGTAATTTCATTTTTACCTACTAAGAAAACTTATAAAAATATAATATTTTAACACCTATGTGAAAAACTAATAATTCATTAATACACGTTTTACTCCTGTACTATTCCTGCTCCTAGTTGCATATTTGTGTATTTATAATTTCCCGCTTAACATATGAATCTGGAGCGTTGGGCATTAGCATTAAAGGTTAAATGATACCCCAGCGCGCGAAATTCAAAATTAGTAAAATGGTTTTTCATTTTTTATTTAAAATTTTGTAATGGAATATGATTTCTTCGTATACACAAATAAAAAGGGTAAAATTTGCCATGAAAACAAAATAGTTTCGATAATATTTGTACGTATTTATTCACCCAAAATAATATTTTAAATATTATTTTGAATATATCTCCAGTTCAAAACCTACAATTTTGATTAAATTTGCACTAAATATTTATAACAGGGTAAGGAATAAAATATGTGAAAATTAAGAAAAATGATTTTTGAGAACAATTTTAAAAATCCAAAAAATCTACATTTTTCATACATTTTAATGTTTTTCTTCTATACTAAACCTACAATTTTGTTCATACTTTAATATGTTTTGAAGAATATTATTATACATAACATATAAAAAAAATCGAAAATTAAATTTCGGGAACATATTTAAAAAAAATAAAATGTTAAATTTTATTTATTTTCTCAAGTCTGTGAAATTCTATTCCTAAAATTTGTTTAGTATTGCGTACTGTACACATTTTTGTATTTCGTAGGCAAGTATTTTAAATATTTATCGTTTAATATAGAAGATATTGATAATTAAAACACATTCGGTAAGTATTTTCGTTAAATATCAGGAAGTGGCGCTATGAGTAGACCTAGCGGTGCATAGATGAGCTATAATGAAATCGGTGACTCCATGGAAAATAGAAAAATTGAAGTGCATACCTTTAATTTAGTTTTATATATTAAATTTATATGCCGATATTTTAACTTAAAAATTAGAAGTAGGTATTTTTTTTTTAGAAATTTCCAAAGAAATTACGCTCTATAGCTACGCACTAGTCATTGGTATTGTTAGTGTTACTATGAATACAAAAAAATTATAAATAATTCCCAATAATTATTTTCATTAAAATGTAAAATTTTATTAATTATTAAATTCAAATTGTAGGTATAGGCTCGTATATGCTTACTTCGTGTTTGTGCTTTATCTAATCATGGAAAAATTACAAATTTATATTAATAAAGTTGTTTTGTAAATATATATGACGGCTTGTGGGTCGGATAACAGGGTAGGCGACACAACAAGCAATAACAAAAAATTGAAGGGAAAAATGCGTACAAGTATATAGGGAGTGTCTACTTTTTGTTAAAATTTTAATTTGGCGATATTGCTTTATCTATCAATTTTATAAAAAATGTGTAATGTTCAGAATGAAAATGTGCATCGATGAGTATCAAATTTGTTGTTAAATTGTTTCTTATGTACGAGTTACAAGCAAAAGAAAGTGCCTTGAAAAATAAGACAATAATATATGTTTGATGTTTCTGACATATATTTCATTTGATATTGTTATTATTAGACTACGTGATTAATTTTTTACTTCTAGATTAAATCTTCCTATTATTCTAATAAAAATAAAATTTAAAAAATGTCAGATATATCAGAAACAACAAACATTTGTATATTATTAGGAGAAGAAAGCGATCTTTATGTGTTGAATTCAGTTATTGCGGCCAAGGCGCTAGCCAAGGTCAGGCAAGCTGGGTAAAATACAAAAAGGGCGTTCTACTCCGAATGACATTTACTAATTTTTCTTCAAATGTTTCAAATAAGTTTTGACATTTTTCTGGAATAATTTTAATTGTATAATTTGCAATTTCAGCCGAAGCTGGCTGTGTGCACTACAAACCAAAAACGATACAACTGTCAAATAACAATTTTCAATATGATCTGTGTTGCTGTGCTGTAGCGACTGCCGCCGCCAGCGGTGAATAAACACGCTAACATTTTTTAACTAGTACAATAATAACAACATTTTTGTACTAGTATGACAATGAATATCTTCTATAGTGTGTGTACAGTAGCAGATGAATATAGTAATAAGCTTAAAGAAAAAAAAATATTATTGTCTTATTTGTCATGCTACTCTAATAATTGCCTTAAATCGCATATTTTCTTTTGCTTCTAACTTGTACATACGAAATAATTTAACAACAAACTGAATACTCATCCATGCATAAATTTTGACATTAAATTTCCTGTTCGAGAAAAAAAAGTAGACACCCGTTATGTTTCAATTAATATTGGATATTACGTAATTATTTCTCTAATGATAATAGCAATAATAATGAAAGTGCTAATCATCTGTCTCATACTCAGCATTGAATTTCTGAGACAAAGCTACGGACGAGTACGGCGTAAGGCTTAAGGTGAAATGATACCCCAGCGCGCGAAATTCAAACTTAGTACAGTGGTTTTTCATTTTTTATTTAAAATTGTGTAATGTAATATGATTTTTTTCTATACACAAATAAAGAAGGAACAATTTGTCATGAAAATAAAATAGTTTCAATAATATTTGTATTTATTTATTGACCAAAAATAATATTTTAAATATTATTTTTAATATATCTCTAGTTCAAAACGTATTTTTTTGATTAAATTTGCACTAAACATTTATAACAGGATAAGGAATAAAATATGTGAAAATTAAGAAAAACGACCTTCGGGAACAATTTTAAAAATCCAAAAAACCTACTTTTTTCACACATTTTAATGCTTTTCTTCTATACTAAACCTAAAATTTTGTTCATACTTTAATATGTTTTGAAGAATATTGTTATACATAACATATAAAAAAATCGAAAATTATACTTCGAGAACATATTAAACATTTTATTTTTTTCATAAGTGTATGAAGTGCTATTTCTAAAAAAAATTACTGTTACGTACTGTACACATTTCTACATATTTCAGATAAGTATTTTAAATATTGATCGTTTAATACAGAAGATATTTGTAATTAAATCAAATTCGGTAAGTATTTTCGTAAAGTATAAGTAAGTGGCGCTATGAGTAGACCTAGCGGTGGATAGATAAACTATAATGCAATAGGTGACTCCGTGGAAAATTGAAAAATTGAAGTGAATAACAACTACATACGTTTAATTTAGCTTTATATATTAAATTTATACGCCGATATTTTACTAAAAATATGAAGTATTTTTTAGAATTTTTTTCGAAGAAATTAGTATTGTTACTAGCGAAAACTCGGCTACGCCGAGCTTCCCCTAGGGCTCCGCCGATGGTGTTTTATAATAGTCTATACGTAGATCTAACCCTTCTAGGCACATTTTAAACCCAAAGTGCTAATGCCAACAGACTTTCACAGTGTCCACGCAACGTGCCTATCCAAACCGGCCACGCAATATGCCCACCCAAACTGCCCACGCAACATGCCTTCCCAAACTGCCCAGGCAACATGCCCACCCAAACTGCCCACGTAACATGCCCACCCAAACTGCCCACGCAATATGCCCACCGGAACTGTTTACGCAACATGCCCACCGGAACTGTCCACGCAACATGGCCACCCAAACTGCCTACGCAACATGCCCACCCAAATTGCCCACGCAACATGCCCACTCAATTTGCCCACGTAACATGCCCACTCAAACTGCCCACGCAACATACCCAACCAATTGCCCACGCAACATGTTCACCCAAACTGCGCACGTAACATGCCCACCCAAACTGTCCACGCAACATGCCCATCCAAACTGCCCACACAACATGCCCACCGAAACTGCCCCCTCAACACGGTCACCCTAACTACCGACGCAACATACCTACCTAAACTGCCCACGGAACAGGTTTACCCAAACTTCCCCTGCAACATATCCACCCAAATTGCCTACGCAACTTGTTCACTCAAACTGTCCACACAACCTGCCCGCGCAATATGCTTAACCAAACTTTTTGAAAAAATGCTGTCAAATATCATTTTTCACATTTAATATTATTGTAAGCATTAGAGAATATTTTATTCTCTATACGATTTGATTGCATTTTATGCAAGATATTCATTGGGTATAGAGTTAAATATTCTAAAGGAATTAAATTTATAAAGCAGCCAAATATGATATAACCATGGAAACAGCTAGGTACTATATTAAGAAAATTCTGATTCACAGATGTCCGTATCAATGACTATGGAATTTATACAAAATACATAGAACTAACAGAAGGTCATGTAGTGAAAATAAAGTCATTTGCAAGAAACTTTCTGTATGCAATTTGTACAAAATATTCAGAACTGACGGAAGGTAATATGCTGGCCACATCAAACTTTTTTAAATTCATTTTATACTTTATAAAATATACAATGTTTCATCACTTCTGCCCAGTTGCACCGCTGCCCCTTAAATTTTAAGCCAGTCTTTTTGGATTGTTCTAAAATGATTTTTGATTTTTAAATGATTTCTCTTCTTTTCTTGTATTGACTGAGATTGAAATTTATGTTGAGTATTCCAAAGGACTATGGGCGGTATTTTGGAAAGAATATTTTTGTGAATATTAGGTATGCTGAAGTTAATAAAGTTGAGAATTTGAAGGATATGGTTTTGGTAAACTGAGTGGTTTTGTATAGATTTTGTTGAGTACCGAAGATCAAAGATATGGGTGAAACGTAGGTGATTCGGTTGGTTTGCTATTTTGGCAATATATGTCAGATTTCGAACGTCGCTCGCAAAGTTCACTGTATTTTCTTGTTTGTTTATTAATAGAAATTTAATAGATTCCAATCTACAGTAGATTTCAAAGGTAAAAAATCAGAGCCCAGATGACTTTTATAACAAAAGATAGTACTTTTTGAACAAACGGTGTAAATTTGGCTAAGGGCCGGTATTTTCACTTGCGAATAAAGGTTTAGATAAATTTATCCTTCAGATAAATATTTTTGTCGTCTTTTCACTTGCAAATAAATTTATTCGAAAGAATAACATCTGTTATTCGCTGGATAAATTATTCGGTACCCGTTTATTCGTAAGTTCATTACATTTCCACATAGTGCAGATTTATTAACAAAATGGATATAATAAATATTATTATGATATTTTCAACTATGAATTAATAAATAACGTGAGAAATCGATCACACACCATCAGACAGCGACATAACCACATACCTACATGAAATAATTTTTGACAGATTCCGATTATGAAAACAATTTAGTATCACATATTGGGGATCGTATTTGATCTCAAACAGTAAATAGGTAAATCATTATAAAGATCCTGTCATTCGACGCTGGGAAAATATTTCCGAATTCTTGATACTTTTGTTGAATACATTTACTTTGAATTGAAAGAAATGTACAAAAAGTACAAGAACAATTTTACAATATACATATCTCGTTTACCACATATGAGTGCTGCATTAGATAGTACACTTGTTAAATAACTGTCTCCCGGGGCTAAAAATACATAATATAGATGACATTGACATTAAAGATGTCAAACAAAATTTTGACAACTACGGATTCAAAAGAAGTTGACACATTTCATCCTTGTCTGCTTAACGTGGCTACGCCAGACTCCATCCTTCTCTACTGACATAAATTCACTCTGCAAGGCTACCAATTCACGAACGTTAAAATTATTCGACAGATCGCTATTTGTTTGTGTAAAAAGACGCAATGGAATTATTCGCTGGATAAATGTATAGAATAAATTTATTTAACGAATACTTATTCGAAACTTTATTCGGAAGTGAAAATACCGGGCCTAAGTGGTAAAAAAAAATGTATATAGTTTTTATTTCATTAATATTTATTCCGTTTCCAAATTTGCACCCTTTATCAAATCCATAAAAAAATTGTCTCAAATATATCTCAATCATTCTCCTGTGTATTCGTCTAAACAAGATTTGGGATATCTTTCCTCGTTTTGAATTATGAATTTTTTCAACCACCCCTGTCAAAGTAACAGTTGATATTTTTCATAGTCAATACAGATCTTTGATTTTCAATGATAACTCTGTTTTTAAAAATTCATAATGTCAAAATGGGGAAAGTAAAATTAATAAAAGTTGCAGCTACCAAATTTTGAATATATACATAAATGAAGCCATATTTTTAAACCGAGGCGTGAGGTGTTTTTAATCCGATATTTAACCACTTTTATACCGGAAATGTACAAACCAACTCTCTAAAATACATTTTTGCAAGAATAAACACTATTTGCAACAAAAATCTTGAGATTGAATAATTTTTAATCTCACATTTTTTGCCGAAACTAATTAAGAGTACATGCATGTTTGAGGGCTCATAACTCCTGAACTGTTTGAAATATCTTCAAATTAATACAGAAATGGTGATGTATGAGGTTGAAATATGAATGAGCTCCTATATTATTGTTGCAATCAACACATGTTTTGTATAAATGCTGTGATGTGATTATATTTTTACAAAGCATTGTTGTAATCAAGACATTTTACATGATAAATATATAAAGTACATTGTATTGTAATTTACCTCGGACACGGTTAAAATATCTCATTTTCAACTTCAAAAATGTATTTCAGATACAATATTTATCTCCTACACTAATTTTTATTAACGACGATAGTGTGGTGCACAAAATATTTAAACATTACTTTCACCGCAAATTTGAAATTTCTTTGTCGACCACCGGCTTTTCATCTTCGGTAATTTTTTTCACATTATGCGGGATGGAAAATTTTCTAAATTATTGTTCAATATTTCTAAAATATGTAGATACCTAATAATTATACGATATTATTTAAAATTTACAATTTTTTATGGACAGTATAAAAATTAATTGACTAATGTCACATTGATGCAATTAGAAATATTTGTTTTTTACTTAGTTACTTATGGAAAATTTGGCAACAATTTCTCCTCTAGTTTTATTTAAAATTTATCACTTTTTTATTGGCAGTATGAAAATTAATGAACTAACATCACATTGATGTAGTTAGGAATATTTATTTTTTAATTGGTTACTCATGGTATCTTTGGCAACACTTGTGAACGGACTTCACATTAGTCTAGTTTGGAATATTTGTTTTTTACCTAGTTACTTATGGCATATTTGGAAACACTTTCCAAGTTCATATGAACCGTCAAAATTTATGGTTTTTAAATATGTTATAGGCCTTTTTTACTTGTGAGAAATAATTTCCTACTCTCATCATTTAAGATAAGGAATATTTTAGTTATATTTAAAATTTACTGTATTTTTGAAGGCAGTACGGAATTAATGGGCTAACTTCACACTAATGCAGTAAGGAATACTTGTTTTTTACATAGTTACTTATGGCAAATTTGGCAACAATATCTCCTGTAGTTTTATTTAAAATTTACAATTTTTTATTGACAGTATAAAAATTAATTGACTAATGTCACTTTGATGGAATTAGGTCCTGAGTTACGAATGCTGTACCCACTTTGTTTTTTATTTTTGATGAGTCTGGATATATAAATTGGTTGTCCTTATGGTCTTTTTGGATTGTTCTAAAGTGATTTTTCTTTTCTTGTATTGACTAAGATCTACATTTATGTTGGGTATTCCAAAGGACTTATGGGCGTTATTTTGGAAAGAATATTTTTGTAAATATTAGTTATGCTGTGGTTAATAGAGTTGAGAAATTAAAGAATATGGTTTTGGTAAACTGAATGGTTTTGTATAGATATTGTTGAGTACAGAGAATCAAAGATATGGTTGAAACAAGTGATTCCGTTGGCTTGCTATTTTGGCAATATATGTCAGATTTCGAATGTCGCTCGCAACGTTCACTGTATTTTCTTGTTTGTTTATTAATAGAAATCTAATAAATTTCAATCTACAGTAGATTTCAAAGGTACAAAATCAGACCCTAGATGATTTTTATACCAAAAGATAGTACTTTTTAAACAAACGGTGTAAATTTGGCTAGGCGGTAAAAAAATTGTATATAATTTTTATTTCATTAATATTTATTCCGTTTCCAAATTTGCACCCATTATCTAATCCATTAAAAATTTGTCTCAAATATACCTCAATCATTCCCCTGTGTATTCGTCTAAACAAGATTTGGGATATCTTTCCTCGTTTTTGAATTATGAATTTTTTTAACCATCCCTGTCAAAGTAACAGTTGATATTTTTCTTAGTCAATACAGATCTTTGATTTCCAATGATAACTCTGTTTTTAAAAATTCATAATGTCAAAATGGGGAAAAGAAAATTAAAAAATCTGATGTGGCCAGCACATAACCTCTCGCCAGATATTTTACCTGGTTGTACGCATAAAACAAAAACTATTTTTAAATACAAATACATATATTCATGACGCACTACAAAATAATTCTCACATATATTTGCAAAATCTGTGGGATATTTTAATATAAATTATGTACAATTCATACATTTTCTTTATATTCAATATCCTGAAATTTTTTTTTCTACTTTCCTTTTCTTTATATTCGTCATTTTTCCGAAAATTCCTTTTGTATTCTTTTTTACGTATATTCTTTTCATAATCTTCATAATAATGTACAAATATTTTTGACAATGGCATACAAATCTTTTTGACAGTGACATTTATGTGTCAATTACAAACATTTGAATTTCTTGTCTTGAAGTAGTTTGATCTGAGATTTTTTTACATCAAATTATTTTATATGCATTTCTTTATCTCTAAATCTATAGAAGATATAATAATGAATTTATATTTATCGAATAAAGAATTTAACGTTCTTTAATAAAAGTATTTACATAAATTTTCGATAAATAATATTTAGATGATTTTTTTTCTTGTAACTACTACTTCCGGTTGTCCAAATGTTACAAAACTTAATCGACTCTTCCCATTATTGTTAGATTGAGGAATCCGTAGTTAAAAATGTCTTAAGTCTTATAGTATTTGCGAAATCGTGGATCCAACATCCACATACACACATCCACACACACATACGGACATCATCGTAAAAATGTTATAATCGGATTCTAGGGACCTTAAAACGTACTTATTCACTAAAATCTGGATATGCGATTTTTAGCATGAATCCAATACCTCTCTTGGCGAGGGGTAAAAATAAAGTTGCAGCTACCAAATTTTGAATATATACATAATTCAACCCATATTTTTAAACCGAGGCGTGAGGTGTTTTTAATCAGATATTTAACCACTTTAATACCGGAAATGTACAAAACAACCCTCTAAAATACATTTTTACAAGAATAAACACTATTTGCAACAGAAATCTTGAGATTGAATCATTTTTAATCTTACATTTTTAGCCGACACTAATCAAGAGTATATGCATTTTTGGGGGCTCTTAACTGTTTCAAATATCTTCAAATTAACACAGAAATGGTGATGTATGAGTTGAAATATGAATGAACTAAATTATTGCTGTAGTTAACACATGTTTTGTATAAATGCTGTGTTGTTATTATATTGTTAGAAAACATTTTTGTAATCAATACATTTAACATGATAAATATGTAAAATACATTATTTTTAAACTACAACTTTTTAAAGGAAACATTTTAATTGTTGTTAACCTCATGAATTATTTAAATATTATATTTCTATTCAGTAAGATAATCAGTGATCACTTACCTTTGTTATATAGGTAATCTTTGCAAGTAAGTCTAATATATTGTTCCGCGTTTTTCGTGTCTAGACTTAGGTTACCTGGCACTTGGTTGATTTAAAGTATTTTATTGAACTTACTCATGGTTAAATTTACAGCTGTATGAACTTAAAAACTAAAATCTACATACATTGTTTCTATATTTTAATAACTTTTATTATTTACAGCAGATAATATAATAATAAAGAAATAGTCATAAAATGTGTGATTTATAGTAAATTATCTCGGACACGGTTAAAATATTTCATTTCTGATTTCAAAAATATGTTCCAGATACAGTATTTATCTCTTATACTAATTTTTATTAACATATTTAAACATTACTTTCGCCGCAAATTTGAAATTTTTTGTCGGCTACCGGCTTATCATCTTCGGTCATTTTTTTCACATATTGCGATGTGGAAAATACACACTTGTGTACTGACTTCACATTAGTCTAGTTAGGAATATTTGTTTTTTACCTAGTTACTTATGACATATTTGGTAACACTGTCCAAGTACATATGAACCGTCAAATTTTATAATTTTTAATTAAAATGGTTTAGGCCTTTTTTACCTGTGCGGATATAGTTACCTATTCTCAAAATTTATGATTATGAATTAAACTTCCTTCAAATTGTCTCCATTTCATAAATATTTCCATTTAAAGGTTTGACATGATATGTCAAACATGGCGTTCTTCGTCTTAAATTTTCAAGGAAAACTGTGATCGTTACTGTGAAAAATATTGTTTCTGTCCCAATTTTCAATCTTTAATAATTTTTTACTCGAAAACTATACATCCTACAGAAATTCGTCCCATTAGAAGGGCCCTGAAGCCAATCATTTCCTACAATTTGACACAAATTTCATGAAAATCGGTCGCACCGTTTAAGCTGTAGCCTTGTCTAAAGTTGGGCGATCGTCGTGATGAATTCAAATATATATATATATATATATATATATATATATATATATATATATATATATATATATATATATATATATATAACTATAGATAGTGAATCTGATCGTTTAGTATTAGGACTAGCGTAACCTCGGCTTCGCCGAGTTTTCCCTAGGGCTCCGCCGATAGTGGTTTTTAATGCCCACGCAACATGCCCACCCAAACTGCACACGCAACATGCCCACGTAACATGCCCACCCAAATTGCCCACGCAACATGCCCACCTAAACTGCCCACGCAACATGCCCACCCAAACTGCCCACGCAATATGCCCACTCAAACTGCCCACGCAATATGCCCACGCAACATGCCCACCTAAACTGCTCACGCAACATGCCCACCCAAACTGCCCACCCAAACAGCCCACGCAACATGCCCACCTAAACTGCCCACGCAACTTGCCCACCCAAACTGCCCACGCAACATGCCCATCCAAACTGCCCACGCAACATTCCCACCCAAACTGCCCACGCAACATGCCCACCCAAACTGCCCACGCAACATGCCCACTCAAACTGCCCACGCAACATACCCGCCCAAACTGCCCACGCAACATGCCCACCCAAAGTGCCCACGCAACATGCCCACCCAAACTGCCCACGCAACATGCAACATGCCCACGCAAAATGCCCACCCAAACTGCCCATTCACACTCTCCTTGACTATTCTGGCTCATGCTGTATGATTATGTAATTTAAAAGATTTTTTATTAGTACGATACAATAATTGGCACCCCCGCAATGGCCTTGAGGATATATTTATTTATAAATGAACAGAAAATAAATAAATAATAAAATAATTAAATAAAAAATAGATAAATAATAAAATAATTAAATAAAAAATAGATAAATAAGTAAAAAAATAAGTAAATAAATAAATACATAAATAAATTAATAATTTAATAAATTAATAAATTAATAAATAATAACTTAATAAATTATTAACTTAATAAATTAATAAATTAATAAATTAATAAATTAATAATTTAATAAATTAATAAATTAATAAATTAATAAATTAATAAATTACTAAATTAATAAATTAATAAATTAATAAAATACTAAATTAATAAATTACTAAATTAATAAATTAATAAATTACTAAATTAATAAAATAATAAATTAATAAATTACTAAATTAATAAATTAATAAATTAATAAATTAATAAATTAATAAAATAATAAATTACTAAATTAATAAATTAATAAATTAATAAATTAATAAATTACTAAATTAATAAATTAATAAATTAATAAATTAATAAATTAATAAATTAATAAATTAATAAATTAATAAATTAATAAATTAATAAATTAATAAATTAATAAATTAATAAATTAATAAATTAATAAATTAATAAATTAATAAATTAATAAATTAATAAATTAATAAATTAATAAATTAATAAATTAATAAATTAATAAATTAATAAATTAATAAATTAATAAATTAATAAATTAATAAATTAATAAATTAATAAATTAATAAATTAATAAATTAATAAATTAATAAATTAATAAATTAATAAATTAATAAATTAATAAATTAATAAATTAATAAATTAATAAATTAATAAATTAATAAATTAATAAATTAATAAATTAATAAATTAATAAATTAATAAATTAATAAATTAATAAATTAATAAATTAATAAATTAATAAATTAATAAATTAATAAATTAATAAATTAATAAATTAATAAATTAATAAATTAATAAATTAATAAATTAATAAATTAATAAATTAATAAATTAATAAATTAATAAATTAATAAATTAATAAATTAATAAATTAATAAATTAATAAATTAATAAATTAATAAATTAATAAATTAATAAATTAATAAATTAATAAATTAATAAATTAATAAATTAATAAATTAATAAATTAATAAATTAATAAATTAATAAATTAATAAATTAATAAATTAATAAATTAATAAATTAATAAATTAATAAATTAATAAATTAATAAATTAATAAATTAATAAATTAATAAATTAATAAATTAATAAATTAATAAATTAATAAATTAATAAATTAATAAATTAATAAATTAATAAATTAATAAATTAATAAATTAATAAATTAATAAATTAATAAATTAATAAATTAATAAATTAATAAATTAATAAATTAATAAATTAATAAATTAATAAATTAATAAATTAATAAATTAATAAATTAATAAATTAATAAATTAATAAATTAATAAATTAATAAATTAATAAATTAATAAATTAATAAATTAATAAATTAATAAATTAATAAATTAATAAATTAATAAATTAATAAATTAATAAATTAATAAATTAATAAATTAATAAATTAATAAATTAATAAATTAATAAATTAATAAATTAATAAATTAATAAATTAATAAATTAATAAATTAATAAATTAATAAATTAATAAATTAATAAATTAATAAATTAATAAATTAATAAATTAATAAATTAATAAATTAATAAATTAATAAATTAATAAATTAATAAATTAATAAATTAATAAATTAATAAATTAATAAATTAATAAATTAATAAATTAATAAATTAATAAATTAATAAATTAATAAATTAATAAATTAATAAATTAATAAATTAATAAATTAATAAATTAATAAATTAATAAATTAATAAATTAGTAAATTAATAAATTAATAAATTAATAAATTAATAAATTAGTAAATTAGTAAATTAGTAAATTAGTAAATTAATAAATTAATAAATTAGTAAATTAGTAAATTAGTAAATTAGTAAATTAGTAAATTAATAAATTAATAAATTAATAAATTAATAAATTAATAAATTAATAAATTAATAAATTAATAAATTAATAAATTAATAAATTAATAAATTAATAAATTAATAAATTAATAAATTAATAATATTATAGATGTTTGGCAACACTTGAGTACGGACTTCACATTAGTCTAGTTAGGAATATTTGTTTTTTACCCAGTTACTTATGACATATTTGGCAACACTGTTCAAGTACATATGAAATGTCAAAATTTATAATTTTCAATTGAAACGTTTTATGTCTTTTTTACCTCTGCCGATATATTTTCCCATTCTCAAAATGTATAATTATGAATTAAACTTCTTTCAAATTGTCTCCATTTCATAAATATTTCCATTTAAAGGTTCAAAATGACATGACAAACATGGCGTTCTTCGTCTTAAATTTTTCAATGAGAACTGTGATCGTTACTGTGACCTATTGTTTCTGTCCCAATTTTCAATCTTTAATAATGTTTTACACAAAAACTATGCATCCTACAGAAATTCGATCCATTAGAAGGGAGCTGAAGCCAATCATTTCCTACAACTTGGTACAAATTTTACGAAAATCGGTCGCTCCGTTTAACCTGTAGCCTTGTCTAAAGTTTGGCGATCGGCTTTTTGATTAAAGAATATATAGATAGTGAATCTAACCTTTTAGTATTAAGGACTAGCGTAACCTCGGCTTCGCCGAGTTTTCCCTAGGGCTCCGCCGATAGTGGTTTATGATGCCCACGCAACATGCCCACTCAAACTGCCCACGCAACATGCCCACCCAAATTGCCCACGCAACATGCCCACCCAAACTGCCCACGCAATATGCCCACCCAAACAGCCCACGCAACATGCCCACGCAAACTGCCCACGCAACATGCCCACCCAAACTGCCCACGCAACATGCCCACCCAAACTGCCCACGCAACATGCCCACCCAAACTACCCACGCAACAAGCCCATCCAAATTACCCACGCAACATGCCCACCCAAACTACCCACGCAACATGCCCACCCAAACTGCCCACGCAACATGCCCACCCAAACTACCCACGCAACATGCCCACCTAAACTACTTACGCAACATGCCCACCCAAATTGCCCACGCAACATGCCCACCCAAACTACCCATGCAACATGCCTACGCAACATGCCCACCCAATCTACCCACGCAACATGCCCACCCAAACTACCCACGCAACATGCCCACCCAAACTACCCACGCAACATGCCCACCCAAACTGCCCACGCAACATGCCCACCCAAACTACCCACGCAACATGGCCACCCAAACTACCCACGCAACATGCCCACCCAAACTACTCACGCAACATGCCCACCGAAACTACCCACGCAACATGCCGACCCAAACTACCCACGCAACATGCCCACCCAAACTACCCACGCAACATGCCCACCCAAACTACCCACGCAACATGCCCACCCAAACTACTCACGCAACATGCCCACCCAAACTACCCACGCAACATGCACACCCAAACTACCCACGCAACATGCCCACCCAAACTACCCACGCAACATGCCCACCTAAACTACCCACGCAACATGCCCACCCAAACTACCCACGCAACATGCCCACCCAAATTGCCCACGCAACATGCCCACTTAAACTACCCACGCAACATGCCTACGCAACATGCCTACGCAACATGCCAACGCAACGTGCCCACCCAAACTACCCACGCAACATGCCCACCCAAACTACCCACGTAACATGCCCACCCAAAGTACCCACGCAACATGCCCACCCAAACTGCCCACGCAACATGCCCACGCAACATGCCCATCCAAACTACCCACGCAACATGCCCACCCAAACTACCCACGCAACATGCCCACCCAAACTACCCACGCAATATGCCCACCCAAACTACCCACGCAACATGCCCACCCAAACTACTCACGCAACATGCCCACCCAAACTACCCACGCAACATGCCCACCCAAACTACCCACGCAACATGCCCACCCAAACTACCCACGCAACATGCCCACCCAAACTGCCCACGCAACATGCCCACCCAAACTACCCACGCAACATGCCCACCCAAACTACCCACGCAATTTGCCCTAAAGAGCCCCATACACTCCCTTATTTGTGTACGGTTTAGGTTTAGAACATACGGGTAAAGCAGTGCGAATAAAACACGCTGAACTGCCAACCCAAATACTACCTGTTTCTTTTTGTCAGTTTTGTAAAATCTATTTACAAAATAAAATATAAATAAACATATCTTAAATTAATACACTGACCGGCACAGAAAACAATCCTTAACATTCTCTCTGTACACTGTACACTTTGTCCTCCACAGTCTTTCTTGTCATTGGTGCTTTTCCTACATTTCTCGTCCATTTCGTCGTTTAATAACCTCGAGCATTTTCAACAATCTATTTACAAAATAAATTATAAAATAAGAATAAACATATATTACATTCATAGCGTACCTTACGTCGCTTAATTCCTACATTCTTTTCTTCAATTTTAAACTGACTATTTTCTGTAGTTTAAATTTGTCATTAACATTTCAAATGTGACAGAAGACCGTATTTATCTTTTTAATTTTATACATGTATTCTTCGTTCGATTGTGAAACTCTTCTAGTCTTTATCAACGTTTTCGTAGTTTTTAGTAACTTCTGACATTTCGTAAAATCTATTTACAAAATAAAATCTAAATTAACAATAAATATTGCTTAAATTCATTACGTATACCTACCTCGTTTAATTCATATTCTTTTCTTCAATTTTACACAATATATTTATTTATATTTAGCATTGAAATGGTCGACAACCCATACGACATTCATAATTTGTCATAATTGACATTGACATCATGTCAAATATTACACATGACAGCATTTTTATCTTCTAAATTTTTACATGTATTCTACGATCCATTGTTTAATTTTACGTTTAATAATTTTTTACTCGAAAACTATGCATCCTAAAGAATTTCGATCCATTAGAAGGGAGCTGAAGCTAATCATTTCCTACAATTTGATACAAATTTCATGAAAATCGGTCGCTCCGTTTAACCTGTAGCCTTGTCTAAAGTTTGGCGATCGGCTTTTTGATTAAAATATATATAGAGAGTGAATCTAACCTTTTAGTATTATAGACTAGCGAAAACTCTGCTACGCCGAGCTTCCCCTAGGACTCCGCCGATAGTGTTTTATAATAGTCTTTACGTACATCTAGTCTGTCTGCACATACTTTAAACCCAAATTGCAAACGGTAGCAGTCTTATCAAAGGTTTAACTCCTCTCCTGGTCACTCAATCTGCCCACGAACTTACCCAAACTACCCCAAACAAATTGCCCTTAAAGGGGGACCTCCCATTTGATACCACACACGACATATTTCCGACAGCTTTTTGCAAAAAAAAAAACAAAAGAAGATCGAGTTGTCAAATATCTGCATTGCAGCCCTTAAGAAAACTTTTCATTTGATACCATACACGACATATGTCGGACAATATTTTGCAAAAAACAAAAGACGATCAAATTGACAAATTTTTGACTTTTTTCCATAGCAGCTCGTGAGAAAACTTTTTATTTGTTACCAAACACGACATATATCTTAGAAATTTTTGCAAAAAACAAAAGACGATCGCGTTGCCAAAATTTACCATTTCTGCATGGCAGCTCTTTAAAAAACAAATCATTTGACAACAAACACGACATACATCTGACTACGTTTTGCAAAAAACAAAAGACAATGAAGTAATCATATTTTTCTAATTTCTGCTTATCAGTTCTTGAGAAAACATTTTATGTGATACCAAACACGACATATTTCATACTAGTTATTGCAAAAGAACAAATGAATATCGAGTTGTCAAATATCTGACATTTCTACATAGCAGCTTTTATGAAAACATTTCATTTGATACCAAATTCGACAAATTTCTGACTACTTTTTGCAAAAGATAAAAGACAATCAAGTAATCATATTTTTCTCATTTCTGCATATCAGCTCTTGGGAAAACATATTATTTGATACCAAATACGGCTTATTTCTGACAACTTTTTTGAAAAAAAAGACGATCGAGTTGTCACAATTTTGACAATTTTGCATGGCAGCTCTTGAGAAAACATTTCATTTGATACCGAACACGTCATATTTCTGACAAAATTTGCAAAAGACAAAAGCCAATCAGGTTATAAATTTTTTGACATTTCTGCATGGCAACACCCGAGAATACATTTCATTTCATACGACACACGACATATTCTTGACAACTTAAAGAAAACAACAAAAGACGATTGTGTTGTCATATTTTTCACATTTCTGCATGACAGCTCTTGAGAAAACATTTCATTTGATACCAAACACGATATATTTCTGACAACTTTATGAAAAAAACAAAAGACGATCGTGTTGTCATATTTTTAACATTTCTGCATGGCAACACCCGAAAATACATTTCATTTCATACCACACACGACATATTTCTGACAACTTAAAGACAAAACAAAACACGATTGTGTTGTCATATTTTTAACATTTCTGCACCACAGCTCTTGAGAAAACATTTCATTTGATACCAAACACTACATATTTCTGAGAAGATTTTGCAATAAACAAAAGATGAACGAGTTGTCATATTTTTGACATTTCTGCATGACAGCTGTTGAGCAAACATTTTATTTCGTACCAAACATTACATATTTCTGACAATTTTCTGCAAAAAACAAAAGACGATCGAGTTGTCATATTTTTGACATTTTTGTATGACAGCTTTAGAAAAAACATTTCATTTGATACACATGTTTCTGACAACTTTATAAAAAAAACAAAAGACGGTCGAGTTATTAAATTTTTGTCATTTTTGCATGACACCTCTTGAGAATACATTTCATTTGATACCGAGCACAACACATTTCTGACAACTTTTTGCAATAAACAAAATCTGGTCGAGTTGTCAAATTTTTAACATTTGTGCATAGCAGCTCATGTGACAACATTTTAATAGATACCAAACACGACATATTTCTGACAACTTTGTGCATATAACAAAAGATAATCGAGTTGTCAAATTTTTGACATTTCTGTATAGCAGCTCTTGAGAAAATATTTCATTTGATACCTAACACGACTGACTTTTCCCAAAAAACGAAAGACCGCGTTGTCAAATTTTTGACAAAACACTCTATTTGCAACAGAAGTCGTGAGATTGAATCATTTTTAATCTCACATTTTTAGCCGAAACTAATCAAGAGTACATGCATTTGGGGACCCCATAACTTCTGAACTGTGGTGTTTGGGGTTGAAATATGAATGAGCTCCTATATAATGGACCTTTTCTATTTAAAGAGATAGAAGATATGCGCAATGGGGATCTGCGTAAGAATAACAGAGATCTATGACGTGTGTTTCGAAAAAATTTAGACGTAAAATGTGAGAATATTTCAGATAACATGAAAAAATCTTATCGAAATAAGTTGCAAAAGCTTTTATTGAAGTTAAAATGTCTAACGATGCAAATTTTCACTGAGAATACCGGTATTTTAATGACTGCAATATTTTTGACGTTTCGTTTGATAGCAGTTGTTCGCGCCATTTTCTTACTATTTGCAGCGATAGAAAGAGAAAGCCGTTGAATGGAAAAGGTCCATTGTTGTCATCAACATATATTTTTGTACAAATGCTGTGTTGTGATTATAATTTTATAATGCATTGTTGTAATAAAGACATTTTACATGATACATATTTAAAGTACATTGTTTTTGAACCACGACATTTTAAAAGAAACATTTTAATTGTTGTTAACCTCATGAATTATTTAAATATTGTATTGCTATTCACTAAGTTATTCAGTGATACCTACCTTTGTTATCTAATCTTTGCAAGTAAGTCTAATAATCTAATACATTGTCCCGCGTTTTTCGTGTCCAGACTTAACTTACCTGGCAGCTGGCTGATTTAAAATAGTTTATTGAACTCACTCATGATTAAATTTACAGATGTTTAACTTAAAAACTAAATTCTACATACATTGTTTACTATATTTTACTAACTTTCATTATTTACAGCAGAGAATATAATAATAATAGAAAGTCATAAAATTTATGTTTTATTGTAAATTACCTCGGACACGGTTAAAATATCTCATTTCCGACTTCAAAAATGTATTCCAGATATAATATTTATCTCCTACACTAGTTTTTAATAACAACAATAGTGCGGTGCACAAAATATTTAAACATTACTTTCACCGCAAATTTGAAATTTTTTTGTCGACCACCGACCTTTCATCTTCGGTCATTTTTTTCCACATTATGCGGGATGGAAAATTTACTAAATTATTGTTTAATATCTGTAAAATATGTAGATATCTAATAATTATACGTTATTGTTTAAAATTTACAATTAAAATTAATTGACTAATGTCACATTCATGCAATTAGAAATATTTGTTTTTTACTTAGTTACTTCTGGCAAATTTGGCAACAATTTCTCTTCTAGTTTAATTTAAAATTTACTACTTTTTTATTGGCAGTATGAAAATTAATGAACTAACATCACATTGATGTAGTTAGGAATATTTGTTTTTTAATTAGTTACTTATGGTATCTTTGGCAACACTTGTGAATGGACTTCACATTAATCTAGTTAGGAATATTTGTTTTTTACTTAGTTATTTATGGCATATTTGGCAACACTTTGCAAGTTAATATGAACCGTCAAAATTTATAGTTTTTAATTATAATGTTATAGGCCTTTTTACTTTTGAGAAATAATTTCCTATGCTCATCATTTATGATTAGGAATATTTATTTTTTAATTAGTTACATTTAAAATTTACTGTAATTTTAAGGGCAGTACGGAATTAACGGGTTAACTTCACATTAATGCAGTAAGGAATACTTGTTTTTTACTTAGTTACTTATGGCAAATTTGACAACAATTTCTCACAGTTTTATTTAAAATTTACAATTTTTTATTGACAGTATAAAAATTAATTGACTAATGTCACTTTTATTCATATAGAAATATTTGTTTTTTACTTAGTTACTTCTGGAAAAAATTGTCAATAATTTGTCCTCTAGTTTCATTTAAAATTTACTACTTTGTAATTAGCAGTATGAAAATTAATGAACAAACATCACATTGATGTAGTTAGGAATATTTGTTTTTTAATTAGTTACTTATGGTATCTTTAGAAACACTTGTGAACGGACTTCACATTAGTCTAGTTAAAAATATTTGTTTTTTATCTAGTTACTTATAGCATATTTGGCAAAACTTTGCAAGTTCATATGTACCGTCAAAATTTATAGTTTATAATTATGTTATAGGCCCTTTTTGATAGATTTCAATCTACAGTAGATTTCAAAGTTACAAAATCAGACCCCAGATGATTTTTATACCAAAACATAGTACTTTTTGAACAAACTAGGCTAAGCGGTAAAAAATAATATATCATTTTTATCTCATTAATATTTATTCCGTTTACAAATTTGCATCCTTTATTCAATCCATTAAAAATTTGTCTCAAATATACGTCAATCATTCTCCTGTGTAATCGTTTAAACAGATTTGGAATATCTTTCCCCGCTTTTGGTTTATGAATATTTTTAACCGCTCCTTTGAAAATAACGGTTGATATTTTTGTTGGTCAATACAGATATTTGAAAATTCATAATTTCAAAATGGGGAAAGTAATAGTAAAAAATAACGGTCCAGCTAACAAATTTTGTATATATATATATATATATATATATATATATATATATATATATATATATATATATATATATATATATATATATATATATATATATATATATATATATAATTCAACTCATATTTTTAAACCCGGCCGTGAGGTGTTTATAATCCGATATTTAACCACTTTTATACCGGAATTATATAAATCAATCCCCTAAAATTCATTTTTGTAAGAATAAACACTGTATTTGCAACAGAAATCGTGAGATTGAATCATTTTTAATCTCACACTTTTAGACCAAACTAATCAAGAGTACATGCATTTTTAGGGGCTCATAACTCCTGAACTGTTAGAAATATCCTCAAATTAACACAAAAATGGTGATATATAAGCTACTATATTATTGCTGTAATCAACATATATTTTGTATAAATGTTGAGTTGTGATTATATTGTTATAAAGCATAAAGTTGTAATCAAGATATTTTACATGATAAATATGTAAAGTACATTGTTTTTGAACCACAACATTTTAAAGGAAACATTTTAATTGTTGTTAACCCCATGAATTATTTAAATATTATATTGCTATTCAATAAGTTATTCAGTGATCACTTATCTTTGTTATATATACATTGTAAATAAGTCTAATACATTGTCCCGCGTTTTTCGCTTCCAGACTTAAGTTACCTGACACCTGGCTGATTAAAAATAGTATAATGAAATCACTCATGGTTAAATTTACAGATATTTTAACTTAAAAACTAAATTCTACACATATTGTTTACTCTATTTTATTATTTACAGCAGATAATATAATAATAAAGAAATAGTCATAAAATTTGTGTTTTATTGTAAATTACCTCGTACACGGTTAAAATATATCATTTACGACTTTAAAAATGTATTCCAGGTACAGTATTTATGTTCTATACTAATTTTTATTAACAACTATAGTTTGTTGCACGAAATATTAAAACATTACATTCACCGCAAATTTAAAATATTTTTATCGGCCACCGCCTTCTCATCTTCGGTCATTTTTTTCACATTTTGCGGCGTGGAAAATACACATTTGTGTACGGACTTCACATTAGTCTAGTTAGGAATATTTGTTTTTTACTTAGTTACTTATGACATATTTGGTAACACTGTCCAAGTACATATGAACCGTCAAAATTTATAATTTTTAACTTAAATGTTTTAGGCTTTTTTACCTGTGCGGATATAATTGCCCATTCTCAAAATTTATGATTATGAATTAAACTTCTTTCAAATTCATTTCATTTCATAATTATATCCTTTTAAATGTTCAAAATGACATGTCAAATGTGTCATTACATAGCGTTCTTCGTCTTAAATTTTTCAAGGAAGACTAAGATCTTGTTTGAAATTATTGTTTTAATTCCAATTTTCAAAAATTTAAATTTTTTTGTACAAAAACTATGCACATAAAAAATATGAAACCTATCTAGGAAATTACGTCGAATAAGTTTGCGGCGTGGAAAATACGCATCTGTGTACGGACTTCACATTAGTCTAGTTAGGAATATTTGTTTCTTACCTAGTTACTTATGACATATTTGGTAACACTGTCCAAGTACAAATGAACCGTCAAAATTTATAATTTTTAATTTAAATGTTTTAGGTCTTTTTTACCTGTGGGGATATAGGTGCCCATTCTCAAAATTTATGATTATGAATTAAACTTATTATTATTATTAAACTAATATTAAAATCGTTTAAACATACAAAGTCAATTGTTGAAATATCCTCATAATCTGGAAACCGTAGTACACAACACTCCTAAACATTTCTACGTAAGGAAACACATAAGATTAAAAAGTTACCTTTTATATTTGATTCATATATTAATTTACATAACTACAGTATATTATTTTTTAGTTTTCATAATTGAAAATCCAATTTTCGATGGTTTTATCTAACCCCAGTCTATAGTTCATAAGAAATCAATCAGACATTCACTGACTGACAATATTTGTAAAGTTAAAGTGTCAATATTAATTAATTACCATTTAAATGGACCAAAAAATATAAAATACATCTATTTATTTTATAATTAGCATAAAAAGCAACATTTAACTGTTGCAATCAACACAGATTATTGAAAAATTATGTTTATTGCTTGCTTCGTCATTTAGCACATGGCATCACTTGGTACGAAAATTGTATTATTTTGTCCATTCCTTGTTTATTGATATACCTAAAAAATATGCAGACATGTATAATTATCCGTACTTACTTTTTTTATTATCCTCCAGCTCTGTTAAGTAACAGTTTCCCGTGCTTATTGCATCTTCTAATATAAGCATTTGACTTCTCGGACACGATTAAGAATACAGCTGTTTTGAAAATAAAATGAATTCTACACACATCGTTTACTATATATTACTAACTTATATACAGCAAAGAGATACATACAATAATAATAATAATAGAAAGTTATAAAATTTGTGTTTTATTGTAAATTACCTCGGACACGGTTAAAATATCTCATTTCCGACTTCAAAAATGTATTCCAGATACAGTATTTATTTTCTATACTAATTTTTATTAACAACAATAGAGAGATGCACAAAATATTTAAACATTACTTTCACCGCAAATTTGAAATTTTTTGTCGACCACCGGCTTTTCTTCTTCGGTCATTTTTTCACATTATGCGGGATGGAAAATTTGCTAAATTATTGTTCAATATCTCTAAAATATGTAGATATTTAATAATTATACATTATATAAAATTTACAATTTTTTATGGACAGTAAAAAATTTATTCGCCTAATGTCACATCGATGCAATTAGAAATATTTGTTTTTTACTTAGTTACTTATGGCATATTTGGCAACAATTTCTCCTCTAGTTTCATTTAAAATTTACAACTTTTTTATTGGCAGTATGAAAATTAATGAACTAACATCACATTAATGTAGTTAGGAATATTTGTTTTTTAATTATTTACTTATGGTATCTTTGGCAACATTTGTGAACGGACTTCACATTAGTCTAGTTAGGAATATTTGTTTTATACCTAGTTACTAATGGCATATTTGGCAACATTTTCCAAGTTCATATGAACCGTCAAAATTTATAGTATTTAAGTATAATGTTATAGGCCTTTTTTACTTGTGAGAAATAATATCCTATTCCCATCATTGATTAGGAATATTTGTTATTTAATTTAATATTTACTGTATTTTTAAGGGCAGTACGGAATTAATGGGCTAACTTTACATTAATGCAGTAAGGAATACTTGTTTTTTACTTAGTTACTCATGGCAAATTTGGCAACAATTCCTCCTGTAGTTTTATTTAAAATTTACAATTTTTATTAACAGTATAAAAATTAATTGACTAATGTCACTTTGATGCAATTAGGTTTTGAGTTACGAATGCTGTACCCACTTTGTTATTTATTTTTGAGGAGTCTGTCTATATAAATGGATCTTTTCAATTTAAAGAGATAGAAGATATGCGCAATGGGGATCTGCGCATTGTAAGAACAACAGAGATCTATAGCGTTTATTTCTAAAAAAATTACACTTAAAATGTGAAAATATCTCAGATAACTTTAAAAAATCTTATTGAAATAAATTACAAAAGCTTTTATTGAAGTTAAAATGTCTAACGATGCAAATTTTCACTGAGAATACAGGCATTTTAATAACTGCAATATTTTTGACGTTTCGTTTGACAGACCAACTGGCAGTTGTTCGCTCCATTTTCTTACTATTTGCAGCGATCTAAAGAGATAGCCGTTAAATTGAAAAGGTCTATTAGTTGTCGTTATGGTCTTTTTGGATTGTTTTAAAGTGATTTTTGATTATTAAATGTTTTGTTTCTTCTTTTCTTGTATCAAGTGAGATCTAAATTTATGTTGGGTATTTGAAAAGACCATGGGCGGTATTTTGGAAAGATTACTTTTGTGAATATTAGGTATGCTGTGGTTAATAGAGTTTAGCATTTGAAGGATATGGTTTTGGTAAACTGAATGGTTTTGTACAGAGGTTGTTGGGGACAGAGGATTAAGGATATGGTTGAAACGGGGTTGATTTGGTTGGCTTGCTATTTGGGTAATATATATCCGATTTCGAACATCGCTCGCTAAGTTCATTGTTTACCCCAGATGATTTTTATACCAATTAAAAATTTGTCTCAAATATACTTCAATCATTCCCCTGTATATTCGTTTAAACAGATTTGGAATATCTTTCCCCGTTTTTGGTATATGAATATTTTTAACCGCCCCTTTCAAAGTAACAGTTGATATTTTTGTTAGTCAATACAGATATTTGATTTTAAATGATAGCCCTGTATTTAAAAATTTATAATTTCAAAATGGGAAAAGTTAAAGTAAAAAATAAAGTTTGAATATATACATAATTCAACTTATATTTTTAAACCCGGGCGTGAGGTGTTTTTAATCCGATATTTAATTACTTTTATAACGGAAATATACAAATCAACCCTCTAAAATTCAGTTTTGTAAGAATAAACACTCTATTTGCAACAGAAATCGTGAGATTGAATCATTTTTAATCTCACATTTTTAGCCCAAACTAATCAAGAGTACATGCATTTTTATGGGCTCATAACTCCTGAACTGTTTGAAAAATCCTCAAATTAACACAAAAATGGTGATGTATGAGTTTGAAATATGAATGAACTTCTATATTATTGTTTTAATCAACACATATTTTGTATAAATACTGAGTTGTGATTATATTGTTATAAAGCATTGTTGTAATCAAGATATTTTACATGATAAATATAAGTACATTGTTTTTAAACCACAACATTTTAAAGAAAACATTTTAATTGTTGTTAACCACATGAATTATTTAAATATTATATTGCTATTCAGTAAGTTATTCAGTGATCACTTACCTTTGTTGCATAATCTTTGCAAGTAAGTCTAATACATTGTCCCGCGTTTTTCGTATCCAGACTTAGGTTACCTGGCCCTGGCACTTGGCTGATTTAAAATAGTTTATTGAACCCACGTATGGATATATTTATAGCTGTTTTAACTTAAAAAACTAAAATCTACATACATTGTTTACTATATTTTACTATTTTTTATTATTTACATCAGATAATGTAATAATAAAGAAATATGCATAAAATTTGTGTTTTAGTGTAAATTACCTCGGACACGGTTAAAATATCTCATTTCCAACTTCAAAAATGTATTTCACACACAGTATTTATCTTCTTTACGTATTTTCATTACGAACTATAGGGTTGTGCACGAAATATTTAAACATTACTTTCACCGCAAATTTGAAATTATTTTGTCGGCCATCGGCGTGTCATCGTCGGTCATTTTTCGTTCACATTTTGCGGAGTGGGAAATACACATTTGCTTACGGACTTCACATTAGTCTAGTTAGGAATATTTGTTTTTTACCTAGTTACTTATGACATATTTGGTAACACTGTCCAAGTACATAGGAACCGTCAAAATTTATAATTTTTAATTTAAATGTTTTAGGCCTTTTTTACCTGTGCGGATATAGTTGCCCATTCTCAAAATTTATAATTATGAATTAAATTTCTTTCAAATTGTCCTCATTTTATAAATATTTCCTTTTAAAGGTTCAAATTGACATGTAAAATGTGTCATTACATAGCGTTCTTCGTCTTAAATTTTTCAAGGATGACTAACATATTGTTTCAAATTATTGTTTTAATTCCAATTTTCAAAAGTTTAAATTTTTTTATACAAAACCTATGCACATAAAAAATATGAAACCAATCTAGGAAATTAAGTTGAATAAGTCTCTACAATTTGAAACAATTTTCATTAAAATCGATCAAGCCGTTTAGGCTGTAGAGGTGATTAAAATTTGGCGATCGTCGTGATGAAAGAAAATATATATATAGAAAGATCCTCTAACTGTTTAGTATATAGGACTAGCGTAACCTCGGCTTCCCTAGAGCTCCGCCGATAGTGGTTTATGATGCACACGCAACATGCCCACTCAAACTGCCCACCCAACATGCCCACCCAAATTACCCACGCAACATGCCCACCCAAACTGCCCACGCAATATGCCCACCCAAACAGCCCACGCAACATGCCCAAGCAAACTATCCACGCAACATGCCCACCCAAAATACCCACGCAACGTGCCCACCCAAACTGCCCACGCAACATGCCCACCCAATCTGCCCAAGCAACATGCCCACTCAAACTACCCACGCAATATGCCCACGCAACATGCCCACCCAAACTGCCCACGCAACATGCCCACTCAAACTGCCCACGCAATATACCCACGCAACATGCCCACCCAGACTGCCCACGCAACATGCCCACGCAAACTGCCCACGCAACATGCCCACCCAAACTGCCCACGCAACATGCCCACTCAAACTGCCCACCCAAACATCCCACGCAACATGCTCACTCAAACTGACCACGCAACATGCCCACCCACACTTTCCTTCACTTTTATGGCTCATGTTGTATGACTATGTAATTTATAAGATTTTTTATTAGTATGATACAATAATTGGCACACCCAGCAATGGGTAATAAGCCGTGATGATATATTTATTTAATTATTTATTTATAAATAAATAAATAAATAAATAAATAACTAAATAAATTAATTAATAAATAAATATAATTACACATACACACGCACACCCACATCATCGTAAAAATGTTATAATCGGATTCTAGGGACCTTAAAACGTGCTTATTCACTAAAATCTGGATATGCGATTTTTAGCATGATTTCAATACATATCTTAGCGAGAGGCAAAAATTAATAATTCTGGGTTATCCATTATTATCTGTGAAAATAAAACGTTTGTAGATGTATAAATAAATATTAAAATACATATATTTTATCTGTTAGAAAATAACAGTAGAGTGCGGTCAAGGAATCGGTTTTCAATCACGGTTTTTAATAGTTTTTATGTACACCACAAATTTAAAGTCACTCAAACGCCTTATTTACATTTGTCAGATTTGCAGGACATCATTCGACGGAAACAAAAGCAGGGCGAAAAAGGTAAAGATTACCTTATAGACATCAGAACCCTCATCCGCCGGTATGGTCGCTTGTCCACGGAACAGGAGCTCCTCCGAGCTTACAATAATATGTTGCCTGCGTACCGCGAGTACATCCGCCGCCGCGACGTCACCTGCATACGCGACCTTGTCCGCGAGATGGACGTGTACGAGCGCCTGCAGGTGGACATACAGGCAACACCCCCAGTGACTCAACTCCACGCCGTCACCGCACCTCCACCCGCCGTGAACCGGACGCCGCCACCGCCGCCGCCGAAAGCCGAGGCGTCCGTACAGTGTTGGAGGTGTGGCCAGCACGGCCATTTCCGACGAGCCTGCCAGCCAGCCCCTCTCCCTGGCATACGAGAGAAGAGCTCTAGCGACAACCGCCTCTTCCTCAAGGTCCAAATAAAGGGTAAGGAATTTCAGGCGCTGGTGGACACCGGCGCCATGCACTCCTATCTGAATACCTTCACGGCCGAGGGGTTGACAAGCCGACGTGCCCAAATACGGCGCGCCCAACACCAGCAGGTCCAGTTGGCCGACGGGACGACGACGCTCACACAAGGGGCACTGAAGCTTAGCTGTCTCATAGACGGCATCGGAAGACAGCTAACCTTCCAATGTGTTCCCAACCTGGCACATACGATGATATTAGGGATGGACGCGCTGACGACCTTCGGGGCAACCATATGCACTGTACGACGTGCAGTCGTACTGCTAGCATCGCCCGCCAAGATCGCCCAGCTTAGCTGCAAGCCCTTACCTGCCCTCCATTCCATGGCCACGTCATCGTATGTTCGCAGGTCGCCGTCCCGCCACCATCGTCCACGCATCCACGAGATGGGGTCGCCTCTGTTGAGAGCCCGCCGACCGGAGGTACGTCCGCAGCTGCCACCCGCAACGCAGCTGCATCCACGGACGTCCCCCCACCACCAGTCGAAGCCGGAGGCGTCCCCTAAAAATCAAACATCAGCTCCAGCCGACTCCAGGGCAAGGAGTTTGCAGAGCCCAGCCAAGGAGATGACGACCCCGCCGTTCGCCGCAAATCCGTATGCTTACAGGTCGTCAACTCCTCCCGCTTCACCTACCTCGCCGCCTGTGTCTCCGCGATCATTAGCAGAATGGTTGCTGCTAGACACCTCGCCGCTGCCGACGACTCCAGAGAGGGCTGTCACTCCACGGACGCCGAAGTGGGTCTCCCAGGAGCTGCTGGACACCCTGTTCGGCCCGTCGCCGACGTCCTCTGGAGGGTTGCCGAGTCTGGTCCCCAAGGTCTCGCCGACGGTTCGGGTGCGACCGCCGACACCGTTTTTGGCACCCAGCCGTAGGGCCTTGCGGGCCAAGACGGCATCCCCACGGCGGGCACAGAGTGTCCACCCAGCTGCTGTCCCTGGAACTTCCACCGTGGGAGTGATGGACGGGATCGTTCCGCTGCCGGAGCCAACGTCCTCATGTCCGCCGCCGCAGCCAACACTCAGAGACCGCTGGGTGAAGGTCCTGGGAAACCGCCCAGGAGGTGGGGTCATGTGGACGTGGGTGAAGCAGCCGAACGCATCACCCCGTAGGCGCCGAACCCGCCGGGAGCGACGAGAGCGCAGGGAGCAGTCGAGGAGGTGAGGTAGCGATTCAGCACAAGGCCATCCCTAAAAACATGTTGTTTAGTGAGTTCAAGTATTTCCCTGTTTCACTTTCGTTATTCAGAGTTTTTATTATTATTCAAAAATCTCGTTAGTATTGTTGGAATTATTATTGGGTAAAACTTTCATATTTTCATGTTTAATTTTCATTATACTGGGTTTTATTATTGTTAAAGTATTCTTGGTTAAGAATTGTCTTAGTGAATTTATATATTTTCATATTTAATTGTCATTATTCTGAGTTTTATTATTGTTAAAGTTATTCTGGGTTGAGAATTGTCCTATTGGATTCCAATATTTTTGTATTAAATTTTCTTATTGGATTTAAGTTTCATTATCTGATAAACTTTCTTTGGTGTGCCATAAAGTTTATTTGAAAACTCTGTTTTGAGTTGCCGTTTAAAGTTAGAACTATTTTTGTAATAGTGTAAATCAGTGTGTAAATGATTTAACACTTTTAAGTTTAAAATTTAGCATTCAAAGTTGAATGTTCTGTTGTTTTCATTATTTATGCAGTGCATAAACCGCCGCACCAGTTTAAGTCTGGGTAAAAGTTTAAAGATGTTCATGGTAGAACATGCCGTACTGTCATTAGTTAAAATTATTTGTTAAAAACGTATTTTTGCTATTCACAAGTAAACTGGGTTATTATAAGTTCCAGAATTTATGTATCATAGTCTGGGTTAAGTGTTTTGTAACTTCCAGTCAAAGCAATAAACTCAAAAGTTCCGTTCTGGATGTTAGAAAAAAAAACAAGTATAAATAAATATTTACCTTTGTTTTTTTCTGCGAAGTAAGTGGGGGGTGTGACGAAGTGGGCCTTTTTCCACTAGAAATACTTGGGTGAACTATTCATAAACCATCAAGCCACAGTTAACACTTGAAAACCCGAACCCAGTATTAAATGTTTCCTCCAGTTGTTAAAGCTGTTGCGAATGATTTTAGTGATTCAGTCACACATTTTTCTCATAAATCCTGTAAAGTTTAACATTAGTACTATCGTTAAATAAGAACAAGGTACTTACCTGTGTTTTAGTCATTCAGGGGATAAGGAAACAATTGTTGTAATAGTTTAACCTGCAAAGTAAATCTCATTAGCAAAGTACAACGAAAAGTTTTGTGTAACTTACCGATATTGTAATGAAACGATGCGGCAGTCAGCCCATACGTTTGGCACAATGTTTCCTGGCATTGTATTTGTTTTTGTAGACACTTGGTTATAACAATGTAATAACAATATGTTTGTTTTGTATTACGACTTGTAGATTTGACATTTGACAATTGTGCTTGCAAATGTCATCACGTTTGGCAGCGCTAGTAATGTTGTAAAATATTGTAAATGGTAATTTATTAAAATGTAAATTGTATGGTTGTGTAAATATTGTAACTGTAGGGAAAATATGACCATCTATTATTTTTGCACATTTTATTAAATTAAATATTTTCCTTTATTGTAAAACGATCACAGCGCCATCAAAGTTTTACAAAGACATCCCCACTAGTGCCCCACCATTTGAATTTTGGCATTTCCACCTCCACCAAATTAGGATATAAAAGTCGCCAAATCACACAGACAAATCAGTCTCCCAGAGGCAAGTCAGCTCCTGACTTCTCTGGTTCTAGAGTAGTACTCGAGCCGACTTCTTCTCAAGGGTCCGTCTCTGAGCTAATCCGCCGCCGCCGCCGAGAGATAGAGAAGTTTTGTCTCTGCCGTATTTCGTCGCTATCGAGTGATAGAAAAATTTTGGTGAGTGTAGTCGTCCGAGAACGACACTTAGTCTCACCAGCCGTCCGCTCTGAGAATAAACGTAAAGTCAATTTTCAAGTTAGAGTTTTATTTCATTTTTGTTACCTCTGTCAAGTTTGGGTCGCTTCACGGCCCGTAGTCATTGTCACGATAATATAGATGGTCATAGGGTCAGGTTTTTCTATTTCTTTATTATATGGTGTTGTATATAACATTTATTATTTAAGAACATTAAACAATTTATATTCTCCACGTGTTTCTGTGCAACCCCCTGGTCCTTTCTCCACTTCGAGCAATCCCGGCACCCAGCCGTCTTCTTTTCAGACACCGCCGCCGCAATAATGGCGCCCGAGCAACCCAACCGCCGAAACAAAGAAGACGACGCTAATATGACGCAACCGCCCCCGGGGGTGGCGTCACAATTTATATGTCATTAGTTCAAAACACAGTATTTTAGCGATCCCCACATTTATGACGTCATGTATATATAGTTTTGAAAATTCTACGTAACTGGTTCAACGCCAAAAATCGCCTAAGATGTTGCAGGGGACAGATAATTAGAGATATGGTTAAAACATGGGTGATTTGATTGGCCTGCTATTTTGGTAATATATCAGAGTCCAGATGCTTTTTATACCAAACTATAGTACTTTTTGAGCAAACGGCTAAGTGGTAAACAAATATATATATATATATATATATATATATATATATATATATATATATATATATATATATATATATATAATATATTTTTTATTTCATTAATATTTCTTCGGTTTACAAATTTG
Source organism: Harpalus rubripes (assembly GCA_963082715.1). Lineage (NCBI taxonomy): Eukaryota > Metazoa > Arthropoda > Insecta > Coleoptera > Carabidae > Harpalus > Harpalus rubripes. Next base: position 39,348,878 of record OY720452.1, on the reverse strand, counting down.
TACCCTTTATCCAATCCTTTAAAAATTTGTTTCAAATATAATTCAATCATTCCCCTGTGTATTCGTCTAAACAGATTTGGAATATCTTTTCCCGTTTTTGAATTATGAATTTTTAACCACCCCTGTCAAAGTAACAGTTGATATATTTGTTAATCAATACAGATATTTGATTTTCAATGTTAGTCCTGTTTTTAAAAATTCATAATTTCAAAATGGGGAAAGTAAAACCAAAAAATAAAGGTGAAGCTGCTAAATTTTGAATGTATACATAATTCAACCCATATTTTTCAAACCCGGCGTGAGGTGTTTTAATCCGATATTTAACCACTTTTATACCGAAAATATACAAATCAACCCTCTAAAATTCATTTTTGTAAGAATAAACACTCTTCTTGCAACAGAAATTGTGAGATTAAAACATTACATTCACCGCAAATTTAATATATTTTTGTCGGCCACCAGCTTATCATCCTCGGTCATTTTTTTCACATTTTGCGATGTGGAAAATACACACTTGTGTACGGACTTCACATTAGTCTAGTTAGGAATATTTGTTTTGTACCTAGTTACTTATGACACATTTGGCAACACTGTCCAAGTACATATGAACCGTCAAATTTTATAATTTTTAATTAAAATGGTTTAGGCCTTTTTACCTGTGCGGATATAGTTGCCTATTCTCAAAATTTATGATTATGAATCAAACTTCTTTCAAATTGTCTCCATTTCATAAATATTTCCATTTAAAGGTTTGAAATGATATGTCAAACATGGCGTTCTTCGTCTTAAATTTTCAAGGAAAACTGTGATCGTTACTGTGAAAAATATTGTTTCTGTACCAATTTTCAATCTTTAATAATTTTTTACTCGAAAACTATGTATCCTACAGAAATTCGTCTCATTAGAAGGGCCCTGAAGCCAATCATTTCCTACAATTTGATACATATTTCATGAAAATCGGTCGCACCGGTAAGGTTTAGAACGTACGGGTAAAGCCGTGCGAATAAAATACGCTGGACCGCCAACTCAAATACTACCAGTCTCTTTTTGTGAGTTTTGTAAAATATATTTACAAAATAAAATATAAAAAAACATATCTTAAATTAATACACTGACCGGCACAGAAAACAATCCTTGACACTCTCTATGTACACTGTACACTTTGTCCTGCCAGTCTTTCTTGTCGTTGACGCTTTTCCTACATTTCTAGTCCATTTCGTCGTTTAATACCCTCGAACATTTTCAACAATCTGTTTACAAAATAAATTATAAAATAAGAATAAACATATCTTACATTCATAGCGTACCTTACGTCGTTTAATTCTCACATTCTTTTCTTCAATTTTAAACCGCTTATATTCTGTAGTTCAAATTTGTCATTAACATATCAAATGTGACAGAAGACAGTATTTTTTTTTAAATTTTATACATGTATTTTTCCATCGACTGTGATACTCTTCTAGTCTTTATCAACATTTTCGTAGTTTTTAGTAACTTGTGACATTTCGTAAAATCTATTTACAAAATAAAATCTAAATTAACAATAAATATTGCTTAAATTCATTACGTATACCTACCTCGTTTAATTCATATTCTTTTCTTCAATTTTACACAATATATTTATTTATATTTGGCATTGAAATGGTCGACAACCCATACGACATTTATAACTTGTCATTATTGACATTGACATCATGCCAAATTTTACACATGACAGCATTTTTATCTTCAAAATTTTTACATGCATTCTACGATCCATTGTTTAATTTTACGTTTAATAATTTTTTACTTGAAAACTATGCATCCTACAGAAATTCGTCCCATTAGAAGGGCCCTGAAGCCAATCATTTCCTACAATTTGATACAAATTTCATGAAAATCGGTCGCACCGTTTAAGCTGTAGCCTTGTCTAAAGTTGGGCGATCGTCGTGATTAAAGAATATAACTATAGACAGTGAATCTAATCTTTTAGTATTATAGACTAGCGTAACCTCGGCTTCGTCGAGTTTTCCCTAGGGCTCCGCCGATAGTGGTTTATGATGCCCACGCAACATGCATACTCAAACTGCCCACGCAACATGCCCACTCAAATTGCCCACGCAACATGCCCACCCAAATTGCCCTCCCAAACAGCCCACGCAACGTGCTTACCCAAACTGCCCACGCAACATGCCCACCCAAACTACCCACGCAACATGCCCACCCAAACTACCCACGCAACATGCCCACCCAAACTGCCCACGCAACATGCCCACCCAAACTACCCACGCAACATGCCCACCCAAACTACCCACGCAACATGCCCACCCAAACTGCCCACGCAACATGCCTACCCAAATAACCCACCCAAACTGCCCACGCAACATGCCCACCCAAATTACCCACGCAACATGCCCACCCAAACTACCCACACAACATGCCCACCCAAACTGCCCACGCAACATGCCCACCCAAACTACCCACGCAACATGCACACCCAAACTACCCACGCAACATGCCCACCCAAATTGCCCACGCAACATGCCCACCCAAACTACCCACGCAACATGCCCACCCAAACTACCCACGCAACATGCCCACCCAAACTACCCACGCAACATGCCCACCCAAACTACCCACGCAACATGCACACCCAAACTACCCACGCAACATGCCCACCCAAATTGCCCACGCAACATGCCCACCCAAACTACCCACGCAACATGCCCACCCAAACTGCACACGCAACATGCCCACCCAAACTACCCACGCAACATGCCCACCTAAACTACCCACGCAACATGCCCACCCAAACTGCCCACGCAACATGCCCACGCAACATGCCCACCCAAACTACCCACACAACATGCCCACCCAAACTGCCTACGCAACATGCCCACCCAAACTACCCACGCAACATGCCCACCCAAACTACACACGCAACATGCCCACCCAAATTGCCCACGCAACATGCCCACCCAAACTACTCACGCAACATGCCCACCCAAACTGCACACGCAACATGCCCACCCAAACTACCCACGCAACATGCCCACCTAAACTACCCACGCAACATGCCCACCCAAACTGCCCACGCAACATGCCCACGCAACATGCCCACACAACATGCCCACCCACACTACCCACGCAACATGCCCACCCAAACTACCCACGCAACATGCCCACCCAAACTGCCCACGCAACATGCCCACGCAACATGCCCACCCAAACTACCCACGCAACATGCCCACCCAAACTACCCACGCAACATGCCCACCCAAACTGCCCACGCAACATGCCCACCCAAACAACCCACCCAAACTGCCCACGCAACATGCCCACCCAAATTACAAACGCAACATGCCCACCCAAACTACCCACACAACATGCCCACCCAAACTGCCCACGCAACATGCCCACCCAAACTACCCACGCAACATGCCCACCCAAACTACCCACGCAACATGCCCACCCAAATTGCCCACGCAACATGCCCACCCAAACTACCCACGCAACATGCCCACCCAAACTACTCACGCAACATGCCCACCCAAACTGCCCACGCAACATGCCCACCCAAACTACCCACGCAACATGCCCACCTAAACTACCCACGCAACATGCCCACCCAAACTGCCCACGCAACATGGCCACACAACATGCCCACCCAAACTACCCACGCAACATGCCCACCCAAACTACCCACGCAACATGCCCACCCAAACTGCCCACGCAACATGCCCACCCAAACTACCCACGCAATCTGCCCAAAGAGCCCCACACACTCCGTTATTTGTGTACGGTTTGGGATTAGAACATACGGGTAAAGCCGTGCGAATAAAACACGCTGCACTGCCAACCCAAATACTACCAGTTTCTTTTTGTCAGTTTTGTAAAATCTATTTACAAAATAAAATATAAATAAACATATCTTAAATTAATACACTGACCGGCACAGAAAACAATCCTTGACATTCTCTCTGTACACTTTGTCTTCCCAGTCTTTCTTGTCGTTGATGATTTTCCTACATTTCTCGTCCATTTCGTCGTTTAATAACCTCGAACATTTTCAACAATCTATTTACAAAATAAATTATAAAATAAGAATAAACATATCTTACATTCATAGCGTACCTTACGTCGTTTAATTCTCACATTCTTTTCTTCAATTTTAAACTGACTATTTTCTGTAGTTAAATTTGTCATTAACATTTCAAATGTGACAGAAGACCGTAATTATCTATTTAATTTTATACATGTATTCTTCGTTCGATTGTGAAACTCTTCTAGTCTTTATCAACGTTTTCGTAGTTTTTAGTAACTTTTGACATTTCGTAAAATCTATTTACAAAATAAAATCTAAATTAACAATAAATATTGCTTAAATTCATTACGCATACCTACCTCGTTTAATTCTTATTCTTTTCTTCAAATTTACACAATATATTTATTTATATTTAGCATTGAAATGGTCGACAACCCACACGACATTCATAATTTGTCATTATTGACATTGACATCATGCCAAATGTCACACATGACAGCATTTTTATTTTCTAAATTTTTACATGTATTCTACGATCCACTGTTTCATTTTACGTTTAATAATTTTTTACCAGAAAACTATGCATCCTACAGAAATTCGACCCATTAGAAGGGCCCTGAAGCCAATCATTTCCTACAATTTGATACAAATTTCATGAAAATCGGTCGCACCGTTTAAGCTGTAGCCTTGTCTAAAGTTGGGCGATCGTCGTGATTAAAGAATCTATAGTGAGATAGTGAATCTGATCGTTTAGTATTAGGACTAACCTAACCTCGGCTTCGCCGAGTTTAGCCTAGGGCTCCGCCGATAGTGTTTTATAATAGTCTACACGGACTGGACTTCACATTAGTCTAGTTAGGAATATTTGTTTTTTACCTAGTTACTTATGACATATTTGGCAACACTGTTCAAGTACATATGAAACGTCAAAATTTATAATTTTTAATAAAAATGTTTTTGGCCTTTTTTATTTGTGCGGATACAATTGCCCATTCTCAAAATTTATAATTATGAATTAAACTTCTTTCAAATTGTCTCCATTTCATAAATATTTCCATTTAAAGGTTCAAAATGACATGACAAACATGGCGTTCTTCGTCTTAAAATTTTCACGGAGAACTGTGATAATTACAGTGACCTATTGTTTCTGTCCCAATTTCCAATCTTTAATAATGTTTTACACAAAAACTATGCATCCTACAGAAATTTGATCCATTAGAAGGGAGCTGAAGCCAATCATTTCCTACAACTTGGTACAAATTTTACGAAAATCGGTCGCTCCGTTTAAGCTGTAGCCTTGTCTAAAGTTTGGCGATTGGCTTTTTGATTAAAGAATATATAGAGAGTGAATCTGATCATTTAGTTTAGGATGTAAAACTGCTTTTTAAGTCGTAAATGCGTGATTTAAAAAATATGATAATCGTTTCAAGTCATAGATAGGTAAAAAGCAGTCCGTTTTGATGTATAATAAGTCATATTGGCGATATATTCCAAAATGTGTGGAACAGTTCAAATTTTATTCATACAAAATTGTATAATATTGTTTAAAACTATGTAATATGATAAATAGAGATATAAAATAATAATAAATTAATTTTATTGTTAAAAAATTTAATTTTGTTATAAAATACGTAATTAATATAAAATGAATGAAGTCAGATATAGGTAAATATTTATTAAAATAATAATAACTTTTTCAGACTGTCTTCTTAAAAATTTTCACGCATACTCAATTCAAATAATTAGCCTGTATTCTCTGATTTTGTACATTTGACATCATTACAGAACACTTGATCTATTGTTTTAATGTAAGAATTTTGACCAGTTAATAATTTTTTCCACAAAAACTATGGACAGTAAAAATAAGAGACGTATCAAAGGAACTAAGTTGATTTATTCTCTACTATTTAAAGCAAATTCCATCCAAATCGCTGAAACCGTTTCAGTTGTAGCTTTGTTCAAAAATTTCCCGATCGTCGTGATGAATTTTGGGGGGCTTGACCTTTTAGTATTAGGACTAGCGTAACCTCGGCTTCGCCGAGTTTTCCCTAGGGCTCCGCCGATAGTGTTTTATAATAGTTTATACGTACATTTAATCTGTCTACGCACAATTTAAAACCAAAATGGTAACGCCAACAGTCTTGTCAGATACCCAAGGTCCCCGTTCTATCAAACGAATTAGCGTTATGCATAAAACAGAAGCCAATCAACCTGTTATCAATTTCCACACTTGTGTCTAAAAGTTCGTAACCAGACCTCTCATTTGATACCAAACACGACATATTTCTAGCACCTTTATACAGAAACATAAGCCGATCGAGATGTCTATTTGTTGACACTTCTATGTTATAACCCTGCAGAAAAAAATTCACTTGATCCTAATCACGACATGGTTCTGATAACTTTATGTGAAAAACAAAAGCCGGTCAAGTTGATGTCAAAATTTTGAAAGTTCTATTGTTTAGCCATGCAGAATACTTTTCATTTAATACTAAACAGGATATACAGGTGTTTCATATAAGAGTGCAAGGCGTAGGAGTATGAATTCTGATACCAAAAGGAGGAAAAATCCCAATAAACATTGGTGCTATAACGCTTACTAACAGAGATACCCAGGATTTTATTTTTTTAAAAAAAAACAGGAAATAGGTTAGTTTTATTTATTTTTGTATTGGGTCATAAATAATTATTTATAAAAAGAATCCCAGAGCAAGTGTTCAAAATGAAACCCATTACATTCAATAAATAAATCAGTATTATTTAAAAATACTACGGTAAATTATTAAAATATTACATTTTTATTAAATACAGAAGGCTTGGCAATACTTTTTTGTATTAGAAATATTATCAAAATATTAAATAACAGGTGTAATAATTAAATAATTATCGGATTGAAATGAGTGGAATTTTTAATTAATTAAATCTCATTTAAATTTTAAATGAATTAAACAAATGCCATCAGCCAACTATTTTCTATTTCAGTATTACGCTTCATTTAAGATAAATCCTCGGTATCTCTGTTATGAAGCGTTCTAGCACCAATGTTTATTGGGATTTTTTTCATGTTGGTGTCTAGAATTCATACTCCGAAGCCTTACATAGTTACATGAACTGTATTTCTGACAAATTTATACGAAAAACAAGAAATGCTCTCTCAGGGACTGTCATAGAGAATTGTCAAAAATACGACAGCTCGATCGGCTATTGTTTTTTTATAAAATTGTCAGTAATATTTTGGAAATGTAGTATCTATAGCACGATGTATAATATATTACAAAGAATAGCTAAATAACCGGGTTAGTTCATACAGTATGCCGCTAGATGTCAGGTTTTTTGCGACCCGATTTTTACAAAAATATTTAAAATAGTAAATTATTCCTATATAACGCACAATATTTTATATTTTCAATACATTACCTTTTATCTTTTGTCAGTTCTATGTATGTATTTTGTACAAATTCCATACAGAACGCTTTTATATTTTCAGTAAAATTATAAAATAAACATTGTCATGTACTTGACACTGACATCTTTCAATCAGAATTTTCTTAATTGTAGTACCTGTTTCTATGTTTATAGCATGGCTATTTGCTACAAAATCGCACATTTTGGCACCTTAAAAAGACTATGGCCCGTATTCTTACATCTTAAAGTAGCGCTACTATCGAAAAATCGCTATTTCAACTGTTAAATGTCAACTTTAACATTAAAATTAGAGATATAAAAATAAATTAAATTGTAAAAAGCATTTATTTCAAATGTCATAGGTTTCATTTACAAAAATATGAAACCTATTCTTATCTATTCATAAAATAAAATAAATAAAAAATCGAAATAGCGCTACTTCCGAAGTAACGTTACTTCAAGAGGTGAGAATTCGGGTCTATATCTCTTTATTTGATCCATACCCTGTTGTACATCCTATAGCACAACATTTTCTATTTAAACGCGAACTTATTTTAACCGCAACCGGCACACTGCGGCACACCAACTGCCAAACGCCTGTCAAATGGTAACGGGTCGCGTTAGCGTCTTTTGTACCAGCTAGTTATGTCAACGCATCTCGTGCTCTAGCCTATAGATACTACACCGTGGTAGGAACTGATGAAAACATATAATGAAATGAACAAATGCTGCGCATTTTATGCGAGCAAACAGGACAAAATGTTTCAATTACAGGATAAATATAAACATAATACAAGATGCCCATTTTATATGTTCCCACCTGAAATTTTAAGAATAAGCAAAACCAAATACATTTCATAAGCCACTTGGTGAATATTAGTACTTTAAATCGAATAATCACAGTAGAGCAAAACAAAATTTTAAAAACCAAGTCACTTATGAAATGTATCATGGATTGCCTAATCATGAATTTACAGGAGGGAACTTTTAAAATGCGCACCCTGTATTAGTAACATGTATATGAGTACACAATACTAAATTTAAAGATTAAAATATATCAAACAAAACTAAAAGATGTGATATTTTAATTCTATAGTAAACAGTTTACAAACTGCAGAAAAGTAAGTACTTACATTACATTAGATCTGAACGTAATATAAGAAAATAAAACACAGCTTAAATTCTGTACCGTTTTAAGATAGATATCGAATTATGTATAATCTGAAATAAATTTAAACGTAATAAGAAAATGAATTACAAAAAAAAGAACAGATTAAAACATACTATCTAAAATTATGGAATTGTCTTGTTCCAGATTTTATGATTTTCCTGTAGGATTTAATTTTTATTCTTGCCTCTAAATACGTATTAGATATTGTACATGTGTTCTTTGTCGACTGTGATGTTTATTATGTCTTTCTCAGGCTGACATTGTTAAATCTATTTACAAAATAAAATATATAAATTAACAATAAACATACGTCTTAAAATAGGTAAAATAGGTATAGCCTTTCTTCATTGTGTACAGAGTTCCTTTATGGTGCCCTCATTCCTTATTTTTATTTTTTTATTTTGTAGTGTTTAATCCTTTGTCCTGTGTTTAGCACCAAATCTTTTTGGGTTCCATTTAAACACGTATATTCTGTTTTGCATGTTTACTTCCAGACTATGTTTTTAGTATTGATACGACATGCATAATTTGTCATTAACATATCAAATATGACATGACAATGTTTATCTTTTTAATTTTGTACATCGATTGTGATATTATTCCTACCTTTCTGATCCTTTTCGACGTGTTTCCTTATACATTTTCCAAAATTCTATTTACAAAATAAAATATGTAACATAATAATAAACATGGCTTAAAATCATTACATATACCTACCTTGTTTAATTCATCATCTTTTCTTTAATTATTACATATTATTTAAACATTTTATTGCATTTAAAAGGAAGAAAACTGATAATTTGTCATCATTGACATTGACATAACAGCGTTTATCGTCTTAAATTTTCAAGGAAAACTGTGATCGTTACTGTGAAAAATATTGTTTAGTTAGAAATATTTGTTTTTTACCTAGTTACTTATGACACATTTGGTAACACTGTCCAAGTACATATGAACCATCAAAATTTATAATTTTTAATTAAAATGGTTTAGGCCTTTTTTACCTGTGCGGATATAATTGCCCATTCTCAAAATTTATAATTATGAATTAAACTTCTTTCAAATTGTCTCCATTTCATAAATATTTCCATTTAAAGGTTCAAAATGACATGACAAACATGGCGTTCTTCGTCTTAAATTTTTCAAGGAGAACTCTGATCATTACAGTGACCTATTGTTTCTGTCCCAATTTTCAATATTTAATAATATTTTACACAAAAACTATGCATTCTACAGAAATTCGATCCATTAGAAGGGAGCTGAAGCCAATCATTTGCTATCACTTGGTACAAATTTCACGAAAATCGGTCGCTCCGTTTAACCTGTAACCTTGTCTAAAGTTTAGCGATCGGCTTTTTGATTAAAATATATAACTATAGTGAATCTGATCGTTTAGTATTAGGACTAGCGTAACCTCGGCTTCGCCGAGTTTTCCCTAGGGCTCCGCCGGTAGTGGTTTATAATGCCCACGTAACATGCCCACCCAAACTGCCCACGCCACATGCCCATTCAAACTGCCCACGCAATATAAATAAATCCATAAATAAATACATAAATAAATCAATAAATCAATAAATCAATAAATTAATAAATTAATAAATTAATAAATTAATAAATTAATAAATTAATAAATTAATAAATTAATAAATTAATAAATTAATAAATTAATAAATTAATAAATTAATAAATTAATAAATTAATAAATTAATAAATTAATAAATTAATAAATTAATAAATTAATAAATTAATAAATTAATAAATTAATAAATTAATAAATTAATAAATTAATAAATTAATAAATTAATAAATTAATAAATTAATAAATTAATAAATTAATAAATTAATAAATTAATAAATTAATAAATTATTAAATTAATAAATTAATAAATTAATAAATTAATAAATTAATAAATTAATAAATTAATAAATTAATAAATTAATAAATTAATAAATTAATAAATTAATAAATTAATAAATTAATAAATTAATAAATTAATAAATTAATAAATTAATAAATTAATAAATTAATAAATTAATAAATTAATAAATTAATAAATTAATAAATTAATAAATTAATAAATTAATAAATTAATAAATTAATAAATTAATAAATTAATAAATTAATAAATTAATAAATTAATAAATTAATAAATTAATAAATTAATAAATTAATAAATTAATAAATTAATAAATTAATAAATTAATAAATTAATAAATTAATAAATTAATAAATTAATAAATTAATAAATTAATAAATTAATAAATTAATAAATTAATAAATTAATAAATTAATAAATTAATAAATTAATAAATTAATAAATTAATAAATTAATAAATTAATAAATTAATAAATTAATAAATTAATAAATTAATAAATTAATAAATTAAAAAATTAATAAATTAATAAATTAATAAATTAATAAATTAACAAATTAACAAATTAATAAATTAATAAATTAATAAATTAATAAATTAATAAATTAATAAATTAATAAATTAATAAATTAATAAATTAACAAATTAATAAATTAATAAATTAATAAATTAATAAATTAATAAATTAATAAATTAATAAATTAACAAATTAACAAATTAATAAATTAATAAATTAATAAATTAATAAATTAATAAATTAATAAATTAATAAATTAATAAATTAATAAATTAATAAATTAATAAATTAATAAATTAATAAATTAATAAATTAATAAATTAATAAATTAATAAATTAATAAATTAATAAATTAATAAATTAATAAATTAATAAATTAATAAATTAATAAATTAATAAATTAATAAATTAATAAATTAATAAATTAATAAATTAATAAATTAATAAATTAATAAATTAATAAATTAATAAATTAATAAATTAATAAATTAATAAATTAATAAATTAATAAATTAATAAATTAATAAATTAATAAATTAATAAATTAATAAATTAATAAATTAATAAATTAATAAATTAATAAATTAATAAATTAATAAATTAATAAATTAATAAATTAATAAATTAATAAATTAATAAATTAATAAATTAATAAATTAATAAATTAATAAATTAATAAATTAATAAATTAATAAATTAATAAATTAATAAATTAATAAATTAATAAATTAATAAATTAATAAATTAATAAATTAATAAATTAATAAATTAATAAATTAATAAATTAATAAATTAATAAATTAATAAATTAATAAATTAATAAATTAATAAATTAATAAATTAATAAATTAATAAATTAATAAATTAATAAATTAATAAATTAATAAATTAATAAATTAATAAATTAATAAATTAATAAATTAATAAATTAATAAATTAATAAATTAATAAATTAATAAATTAATAAATTAATAAATTAATAAATTAATAAATTAATAAATTAATAAATTAATAAATTAATAAATTAATAAATTAATAAATTAATAAATTAATAAATTAATAAATTAATAAATTAATAAATTAATAAATTAATAAATTAATAAATTAATAAATTAATAAATTAATAAATTAATAAATTAATAAATTAATAAATTAATAAATTAATAAATTAATAAATTAATAAATTAATAAATTAATAAATTAATAAATTAATAAATTAATAAATTAATAAATTAATAAATTAATAAATTAATAAATTAATAAATTAATAAATTAATAAATTAATAAATTAATAAATTAATAAATTAATAAATTAATAAATTAATAAATTAATAAATTAATAAATTAATAAATTAATAAATTAATAAATTAATAAATTAATAAATTAATAAATTAATAAATTAATAAATTAATAAATTAATAAATTAATAAATTAATAAATTAATAAATTAATAAATTAATAAATTAATAAATTAATAAATTAATAAATTAATAAATTAATAAATTAATAAATTAATAAATTAATAAATTAATAAATTAATAAATTAATAAATTAATAAATTAATAAATTAATAAATTAATAAATTAATAAATTAATAAATTAATAAATTAATAAATTAATAAATTAATAAATTAATAAATTAATAAATTAATAAATTAATAAATTAATAAATTAATAAATTAATAAATTAATAAATTAATAAATTAATAAATTAATAAATTAATAAATTAATAAATTAATAAATTAATAAATTAATAAATTAATAAATTAATAAATTAATAAATTAATAAATTAATAAATTAATAAATTAATAAATTAATAAATTAATAAATTAATAAATTAATAAATTAATAAATTAATAAATTAATAAATTAATAAATTAATAAATTAATAAATTAATAAATTAATAAATTAATAAATTAATAAATTAATAAATTAATAAATTAATAAATTAATAAATTAATAAATTAATAAATTAATAAATTAATAAATTAATAAATTAATAAATTAATAAATTAATAAATTAATAAATTAATAAATTAATAAATTAATAAATTAATAAATTAATAAATTAATAAATTAATAAATTAATAAATTAATAAATTAATAAATTAATAAATTAATAAATTAATAAATTAATAAATTAATAAATTAATAAATTAATAAATTAATAAATTAATAAATTAATAAATTAATAAATTAATAAATTAATAAATTAATAAATTAATAAATTAATAAATTAATAAATTAATAAATTAATAAATTAATAAATTAATAAATTAATAAATTAATAAATTAATAAATTAATAAATTAATAAATTAATAAATTAATAAATTAATAAATTAATAAATTAATAAATTAATAAATTAATAAATTAATAAATTAATAAATTAATAAATTAATAAATTAATAAATTAATAAATTAATAAATTAATAAATTAATAAATTAATAAATTAATAAATTAATAAATTAATAAATTAATAAATTAATAAATTAATAAATTAATAAATTAATAAATTAATAAATTAATAAATTAATAAATTAATAAATTAATAAATTAATAAATTAATAAATTAATAAATTAATAAATTAATAAATTAATAAATTAATAAATTAATAAATTAATAAATTAATAAATTAATAAATTAATAAATTAATAAATTAATAAATTAATAAATTAATAAATTAATAAATTAATAAATTAATAAATTAATAAATTAATAAATTAATAAATTAATAAATTAATAAATTAATAAATTAATAAATTAATAAATTAATAAATTAATAAATTAATAAATTAATAAATTAATAAATTAATAAATTAATAAATTAATAAATTAATAAATTAATAAATTAATAAATTAATAAATTAATAAATTAATAAATTAATAAATTAATAAATTAATAAATTAATAAATTAATAAATTAATAAATTAATAAATTAATAAATTAATAAATTAATAAATTAATAAATTAATAAATTAATAAATTAATAAATTAATAAATTAATAAATTAATAAATTAATAAATTAATAAATTAATAAATTAATAAATTAATAAATTAATAAATTAATAAATTAATAAATTAATAAATTAATAAATTAATAAATTAATAAATTAATAAATTAATAAATTAATAAATTAATAAATTAATAAATTAATAAATTAATAAATTAATAAATTAATAAATTAATAAATTAATAAATTAATAAATTAATAAATTAATAAATTAATAAATTAATAAATTAATAAATTAATAAATTAATAAATTAATAATAATAAATTAATAAATTAATAAATTAATAAATTAATAAATTAATAAATTAATAAATTAATAAATTAATAAATTAATAAATTAATAAATTAATAAATTAATAAATTAATAAATTAATAAATTAATAAATTAATAAATTAATAAATTAATAAATTAATAAATTAATAAATTAATAAATTAATAAATTAATAAATTAATAAATTAATAAATTAATAAATTAATAAATTAATAAATTAATAAATTAATAAATTAATAAATTAATAAATTAATAAATTAATAAATTAATAAATTAATAAATTAATAAATTAATAAATTAATAAATTAATAAATTAATAAATTAATAAATTAATAAATTAATAAATTAATAAATTAATAAATTAATAAATTAATAAATTAATAAATTAATAAATTAATAAATTAATAAATTAATAAATTAATAAATTAATAAATTAATAAATTAATAAATTAATAAATTAATAAATTAATAAATTAATAAATTAATAAATTAATAAATTAATAAATTAATAAATTAATAAATTAATAAATTAATAAATTAATAAATTAATAAATTAATAAATTAATAAATTAATAAATTAATAAATTAATAAATTAATAAATTAATAAATTAATAAATTAATAAATTAATAAATTAATAAATTAATAAATTAATAAATTAATAAATTAATAAATTAATAAATTAATAAATTAATAAATTAATAAATTAATAAATTAATAAATTAATAAATTAATAAATTAATAAATTAATAAATTAATAAATTAATAAATTAATAAATTAATAAATTAATAAATTAATAAATTAATAAATTAATAAATTAATAAATTAATAAATTAATAAATTAATAAATTAATAAATTAATAAATTAATAAATTAATAAATTAATAAATTAATAAATTAATAAATTAATAAATTAATAAATTAATAAATTAATAAATTAATAAATTAATAAATTAATAAATTAATAAATTAATAAATTAATAAATTAATAAATTAATAAATTAATAAATTAATAAATTAATAAATTAATAAATTAATAAATTAATAAATTAATAAATTAATAAATTAATAAATTAATAAATTAATAAATTAATAAATTAATAAATTAATAAATTAATAAATTAATAAATTAATAAATTAATAAATTAATAAATTAATAAATTAATAAATTAATAAATTAATAAATTAATAAATTAATAAATTAATAAATTAATAAATTAATAAATTAATAAATTAATAAATTAATAAATTAATAAATTAATAAATTAATAAATTAATAAATTAATAAATTAATAAATTAATAAATTAATAAATTAATAAATTAATAAATTAATAAATTAATAAATTAATAAATTAATAAATTAATAAATTAATAAATTAATAAATTAATAAATTAATAAATTAATAAATTAATAAATTAATAAATTAATAAATTAATAAATTAATAAATTAATAAATTAATAAATTAATAAATTAATAAATTAATAAATTAATAAATTAATAAATTAATAAATTAATAAATTAATAAATTAATAAATTAATAAATTAATAAATTAATAAATTAATAAATTAATAAATTAATAAATTAATAAATTAATAAATTAATAAATTAATAAATTAATAAATTAATAAATTAATAAATTAATAAATTAATAAATTAATAAATTAATAAATTAATAAATTAATAAATTAATAAATTAATAAATTAATAAATTAATAAATTAATAAATTAATAAATTAATAAATTAATAAATTAATAAATTAATAAATTAATAAATTAATAAATTAATAAATTAATAAATTAATAAATTAATAAATTAATAAATTAATAAATTAATAAATTAATAAATTAATAAATTAATAAATTAATAAATTAATAAATTAATAAATTAATAAATTAATAAATTAATAAATTAATAAATTAATAAATTAATAAATTGATAAATTGATAAATTGATAAATTGATAAATTAATAAATTAATAAATTAATAAATTGATAAATTAATAAATTAATAAATTAATAAATTGATAAATTGATAAATTGATAAATTAATAAATTGATAAATTAATAAATTAATAAATTAATAAATTAATAAATTAATAAATTAATAAATTAATAAATTAATAAATTAATAAATTAATAAATTAATAAATTAATAAATTAATAAATTAATAAATTAATAAATTAATAAATTAATAAATTAATAAATTAATCAATTAATCAATTAATAAATTAATAAATTAATAAATTAATAAATTAATAAATTAATAAATTAATAAATTAATAAATTAATAAATTAATAAATTAATAAATTAATAAATTAATAAATTAATAAATTAATAAATTAATAAATTAATAAATTAATAAATTAATAAATTAATAAATTAATAAATTAATAAATTAATAAACTAATAAATTAATAAATTAATAAATTAATAAATTAATAAATTAATAAATTAATAAATTAATAAATTAATAAATTAATAAATTAATAAATTAATAAATTAATAAATTAATAAATTAATAAATTAATAAATTAATAAATTAATAAATTAATAAATTAATAAATTAATAAATTAATAAATTAATAAATTAATAAATTAATAAATTAATAAATTAATAAATTAATAAATTAATAAATTAATAAATTAATAAATTAATAAATTGGTAAATTAATAAATTGATAAGTTGATAAGTTGATAAATTGATAAATTAATAAATTAATAAATTAATAAATTAATAAATTAATAAATTAATAAATTGATAAATTAATAAATTAATAAATTAATAAATTAATATTTTGATAAATTAATAAATTAATAAATTAATAAATTAATAAATTGATAAATTAATAAATTAATAAATTAATAAATTAATAAATTAATAAATTAATAAATTAATAAATTAATAAATTAATAAATTAATAAATTAATAAATTAATAAATTAATAAATTAATAAATTAATAAATTAATAAATTAATAAATTAATAAATTAATAAATTAATAAATTAATAAATTAATAAATTAATAAATTAATAAATTAATAAAGTAATAAATTAATAAATTAATAAATTAATAAATTAATAAATTAATAAATTAATAAATTAATAAATTAATAAATTAATAAATTAATAAATTAATAAATTAATAAATTAATAAATTAATAAATTAATAAATTAATAAATTAATAAATTAATAAATTGGTAAATTAATAAATTGATAAGTTGATAAGTTGATAAATTGATAAATTAATAAATTAATAAATTAATAAATTAATAAATTAATAAATTAATAAATTGATAAATTAATAAATTAATAAATTAATAAATTAATATTTTGATAAATTAATAAATTAATAAATTAATAAATTGATAAATTAATAAATTAATAAATTAATAAATTAATAAATTAATAAATTAATAAATTAATAAATTAATAAATTAATAAATTAATAAATTAATAAATTAATAAATTAATAAATTAATAAATTAATAAATTAATAAATTAATAAAGTAATAAATTAATAAATTAATAATTTAATAAATTAATAAATTAATAAGTTAATAAATTAATAATTTAATAAATTAATAATATTATAGATGTTTGGCAACACTTGAGTACGGACTTCACATTAGTCTAGTTAGGAATATTTGTTTTTTACCTAGTTACTTATGGAATTTTTGGCAACACTGTTCAAGTACATATGAAACGTCAAAATTTATAATTTTTAATTAAAATGTGTTAGGCCTTTTTTACCTGTGCGGATATAATTGCCCAATCTCAAAATTTATAATTATGAATTAAACTTCTTTCAAATTGTCTCCATTTCATAAATATTTCCATTTAAAGGTTCAAAATGACATGACAAACATGGCGTTCTTCGTCTTAAATTTTTCAAGGAGAACTCTGATCATTACAGTGACCTATTGTTTCTGTCCCAATTTTCAATCTTTAATAATATTTTACACAAAAACTATGCATCCTACAGAAATTCGATCCATTAGAAGGGAGCTGAAGCCAATCATTTGCTATCACTTGGTACAAATTTCACGAAAATCGGTCGCTCCGTTTAACCTGTAACCTTGTCTAAAGTTTGGCGATCGGCTTTTTGATTAAAATATATAACTATAGTGAATCTGATCGTTTAGTATTAGGACTAGCGAAAACTCGGCTTCGCCGAGCTTCCCCTAGGGCTCCGCCGATAGTGTTTTATAATAGTCTTTCTTTACATACATGCAATCCGCCTAGGCATACTTTGAAACCGAAGTGCTAACGCCAACAAACTTGTCAGATACCTAAATTCCTCCTTCTGTCAAACGAATTAACTTTATGCAAAAAAAGGCAATCCACCTGATTTTGACAAATGTTCCCAACAGTCCTTAATCTGACCTCACATTTGATACCAAACACGACATATTTCTAACATTTTATATAACAAACGAAAGCTGAGATGTCTGAACTTTGACACTTTTGTGGTCTTATCAGAAGAACAACAGCTCGATCGGCCAATGTATTGTGTATAATGTTGTCAGTCATATTTCGGAAGTATCATCAAAAAATTGAATTCAATATTATTTTTCGACATTCCTACATATACAAAGTGGTTAGTAGGAATTGATGAAAACATTTAATGTAAGTTTGTATTTTACCACGAAAATTTTCGGTCAAAAAATTACTTTCGTACGCCACTGGATAGACAATAAATATGTCTAACTTTTTTACTTGGATCACTTTTCTCGATTACTTATAGTTTAGGAGTTATTTGAAAAAGATAATGTAAACAAAATTTAGTTTTCCGTCATTATCCTGTACCGTTTAAATTTTATTAGAAAATCAGAAGCACATCTATTTTGCCCCCCCCCCCTATAGCTACAAAATGTTAACTCTAATAGTTCTCGAGATTCCAATGGTGGCAGCTCTAAATGATATACACTAAATAAAAAAAAATATATAAAAATTTCAGAAATATGCCAGCTCTTAAATCACTATGGAAACAGTTTTTTTTTGTTCGACAGATGTCAGTGTAAAGTTGTCTTATTCAAAGCCAGTAGATATACTATATTACCGACATGGCGGCCATATTGGCCTTAAAAAGCAACAGTAATGATTTTTCGTGACACTAGACGCGCTTTTGTCGCAGGTGTAAATTGTCATTGTCAAACGTTAAATTATTCGTGGTGTTGTATTAAGCAATTTTTATTGTGTTAGAGAAACTGAGGATTTGCATAACAAGTATCCGCAAACTGTACGTACCTTATTCTGAGATTATTATATTAATTCATGTATTTGTGTTATTGCAGGGTTCTGTAATGTTGGCAATTTCATTGCTTATCTACATAATGTTCCTGTACTAATACAAATTGTTAATTTAAACAACACTATTCATATTAAAAGTTCTTACTTGAAAATGCATTACATATTTCGATTAAATATCGGATGTTTCAATGTTTTTTAATCACTGATGACACCTCTCTTCAACAATTGATATGAAAAAAAAATGTTTTATATTTTTATTATGTTGAAAATTAATTGCACAGCAACAAGGCATTGGGGTGTATTCTGTAAGGAAACTGTTAATTTTAAACAGTATGTTAAAAATAAACATGCTGTTAAAATATATTTTCTATTCTGTAACTATCAATTCTGTTAAAATTTTAACACCCGTGTTAAAATTAGGTGTTAAAACTGTATATTTTAACGTCATTCAAATCGATGCCTTTAAAATTTTAACTTCTGTTTATACAATAAAATTATCACAGAATTTGAATATGTTGCACTTCTAATTAATGAAAATGAAATAGAAAACGAAAGAAAAATACCATGGATGAATATAAAAAATATCTAAGTGTTATTTAATAACATATATAACTGTTTTACGAAGTATTTTATTTAATTACGGTCACCCGATCCATCGTATACCGAGAGCTCGATTTAGATGTATCGTAATACATAGTCCTTTATTATAATGTAGGTATTAAATGCAGTTAAAATTGCTTATTCCTGTCTTGTTCGTCAAACCAACGTAACTTAACATTTTGGATTGTCAATTCTGAGGATCAAGAAGAAATTTTACATACCTAATGATAACTTAATAATTTACAATTTCAATGTAATTCATTTTTAATATGGAACCTAAAAATGAGACATGATTATGCAGCAGATTTTTATTTATTTGCCGAAGCATTATATCCATTCGTTTTTCTAAAATTTCAAAATGACAGATTAGTTTTCTAAAATTTCAAAGTGACACAAACTGACAGTTGTTCACTCTTTTTATCATGTTTATTTATTTGTGTTATGGTTACTAATTACATTACTTTAGCAAAGACGTGCCTTTTTTCTGTCTTGTTGATCACTTCATTCTGGTGTTTAACAGGCATGTTAAAATTTATGATTTTAACAGCAGTGTCAAATTTTCGCATAGAGAATACCAAAAAATGAATTTATTGTTAACAGTCATGTTAAAATATAATTTTTTAAAGGCATGTTAAAATTAACATATTTTTTACAGAATACACCCCATTATCCGTGGTAAATTCTGTTTATTTTTTTTCTTTAACACACCAAAATTAAAACTGGTGATTATCAATGTGACATTTGACAGCTGTAATAGCAGCGCCTCTAGCGACAAGAAAAATTATTAGTTGCTTTTTAAGGCCAAGATGTCGGTACTTTAGTATATCTACTGGTTTTGGTCTAATTTACAATGTATGTAATAGATTTTAATTGAAATGTTGGAAATATTGAATTTTTTGTTAAGAGAAACTTTGTGAACGGAATTTAACAAAGAACAGGTACATTCAGTGACATGGAAGACAATCGGTTTAAAATATATTAAATGCTAATTGAATCCCTGTGAAGAGCTAGCAATACAAGGAATATTTTACTATGACATAATACACGGGACTGGTTCCACCCAAAATTCACACGGAAACGAAAACCTTCACAATATCAAAATATTAACAATATGCACGTATAAAAACAAAACAAATATATTTTTATTTTTTATAAGCGTTGAACATCATCTGCCACATTTCGGCGAGGGCCCACCATTGTCCCTGGAAACAATTTTTTACAATAGTATTTGTTTTTAAAGTATATGTAATTTATTTTACTTTTCGCCCTCGGCCCCTTCTCCCACGCGCTCTGCCTCGATGTCCGCCCCTTCCTCGCCGGCGCCACCTATCGCCACCACTCACCCCTTCTCGGCTTACCTCTGCTCCTGCTGGGGTGGTGGCGGCGGTTGCGGGAGTCTCTGTTTGCGGTTCTGGAAAAATAAAAATAATTATATACCTATGTGTATAAATAATAGTTGTATTCTTTTTAGTCAAAATCTCAGACCATTTTAGATAATCAGGAAATCGTTTTTTTTTTTGACACAACTGATTTGAGTTGTACTGAGTGTACTCATTTTTCCCCTTTGCCGATGTTGTATCACCCGCGAAATTAACTCAAAATGATCTGAGCCATGCAATTCAGTGGTAGTGGTAATGGTTGACAGAAAACTGTCACGTGACTGTCCCTTGTGTTTTGAAATTGAACTGAGCAAAAATATACCAAAAAGAATACAGCTAATGTCTTATATAATTATTTTAGTACTCACTTTCTACCCCCACTTCCTCTTTTCTCGCCATTTCTGGCTGCTCGGCCTCTACTTCCATTTCTGGAAAATTAAAATATATAATTATATATGAATAATGTCTTAAATCATTCTTGTACTTACTTGTATTATTTTCACTTTCTCCCATTTCTGAAAAAATAAATATATTTAATTACAAATAACGTCCATAATTTTTCTAGTACTTACCGTTGATGACACAGAGTAAATAATGTTTTTGTTTTTCTAGACTTTCTTATACATTTAAAAATTTAATTTTTTATGGTCATTTGTTATCATAGCCGCTTTCTTTTTATCAAAAACAGGCCTATGAAACTCGAATTTCCGGCCTGTTATACTGTTGTAGTTCGAAGTATGTTGATAGGGGACGATTTTGCGCTACTATAGCTTCTCATTACCAGATTCTACCTTGCCGACCGTTGAAAATGTTTCAAAAATGACGTAATGACATGAAATTGATTGATTGTATTGAAACCGTGTTGAAAGCATAATCAAATGAAAATAAATATATTCATATAAGAAAAAATGAAAATTGCAAGGGTTTATTTATGTTTTGCTAATATTTTAAAGAGAGGTAAGATAAATTTCGTCTCTTGAAGTATTATTTTGAACACTAATGGAAATTTATAAATCTTTAAAGGTTTAAATTGGTAACCATCGGGTGACAAAGAAAGGAATGGCATATGTATATGTGCAGGAAAATATTTCAATATCTGCTGCGAACTAAAAAGAAATGTATCTTATCACGGAAGATTGGGAAATATGTTGAATTCTATACAAACATCAAATTCATCGATAAACTGGGAGTAAACCTAGTTGTGTGTAGGTCTATGAAACTCGTATAGCCGGCCCTGTTATACTGTTATACCGACAATCATGCTGTTATTAAATTAAAGGATTATGGAAGCGGATGTAACAGAAAATTAATATTCCCAACCGAAAATTTTATTCAATTTGTAAAAATATTAAAATTCAATTTTTTTTCAAGTATTTCGGCCTTTCTGAATAAAAATAATATAGTTCAACAATTAATTCAAAAACATTCGGTATTTGAACAAAATTATATTAAAATAAGATGCCATCCGACGATTTTATCAAAAATTTTAGTACATGTTATTTTAAAATATTTTTTGAAAAAAATAAATGATAAACTGCATAAGAAGGATGACCGGCAGAATTCTGTTAACGATTATTATATAAAAGTGTACGCAAAAAGTTACTTTAAAGAAATTTACACAAATATTTCTAAATGGACCTTTCCAATTTAAGGGCTATCTCTTTCTATCGCTGCAAATAGTAAGAAAATGGCGCGAACAACTGCCAGTTGAGCTGTCAAACGAAATGTCAAAAATATTGCAGTCATTAAAATACCTGTATTCTCAGTGAAAATTTGCATCGTTACACATTTTACCTTCAATAAAAGCTTTAGTAACTTATTTCGATAAGATTTTTTAAAGTTATCCGAGATATTCTCACATTTTACGTCTAAATGTTTTAGAATCAAACGTCATAGATCTCAGTTGTTCTTACTATGCGCAGATCCCCATTGCGCATATCTTCTATCTCTAAATTGGAAAGGTCCATTAGTTGTTATTTATTTCATAATTATTTTACATAGAATTTAAAAAACTGAAATAAAATTTCCATAAGCTACTAAATCCACCTTTTGCATTTTAGTTCCAAGTATGTTCATAGGGGCAGTGCAAACACGGTAACACTAGGGTACCTTTATAACCAGGGTATGGCCATGGCGTGGCTCACGTTTCGTCCGCCATTACCGGGACATCTGTTATATGTGTTGTTCTTGCGCAAATTATTATGTATTTTCGTGGATATTTGTTTTATTTTAATGAAACACACATTTAATTATCATTTTAATACGTATTTATAGTGTAAGTAATATATTTTATTTTATTTACTTGTGTAGTTTGTTAAGATTCCCACCACGATTACTGACATATTGAAAACACCTATAAATTACCAATATTAAGCACAATCATTTAAATTTTAAAAGGTAAGTTTAGAATATACAATTATTATGTAAATAAGAACTACAGGTATTAAATTAGATGTGATAATAACAACCCATGTCATATATTCTACATAACCTCTAAATGTAAATATTAATAATAATTGTGTATTTCTTAAATTAATGAATTTTTATTACCTTTATAAATTCACAGTGTGATAATTTAATATTCTTTTATAATATAATATCACATTTATTAAAAATAAATAAGAAAATGAATTACCGATAATGGCGGCAATCTTGGCCCATGGCCATACTCTGGTTATAAAGGTACCCTAGTGTTACCTAGGGTACCTTTATAACCAGAGTATGGCCATGGGCCAAGATTGCCGCCATTATCGGTAATTCATTTTCTTATTTATTTTTAATAAATGTGATATTATATTATAAAAGAATATTAAATTATCACACTGTGAATTTATAAAGGTAATAAAAATTCATTAATTTAAGAAATACACAATTATTATTAATATTTACATTTAGAGGTTATGTAGAATATATGACATGGGTTGTTATTATCACATCTAATTTAATACCTGTAGTTCTTATTTACATAATAATTGTATATTCTAAACTTACCTTTTAAAATTTAAATGATTGTGCTTAATATTGGTAATTTATAGGTGTTTTCAATATGTCAGTAATCGTGGTGGGAATCTTAACAAACTACACAAGTAAATAAAATAAAATATATTACTTACACTATAAATACGTATTAAAATGATAATTAAATGTGTGTTTCATTAAAATAAAACAAATATCCACGAAAATACATAATAATTTGCGCAAGAACAACACATATAACAGATGTCCCGGTAATGGCGGACGAAACGTGAGCCACGCCATGGCCATACCCTGGTTATAAAGGTACCCTAGTGTTACCGTGTTTGCACTGCCCCTATGAACATACTTGGAACTAAAATGCAAAAGGTGGATTTAGTAGCTTATGGAAATTTTATTTCAGTTTTTTAAATTCTATGTAAAATAATTATGAAATAAATAACAACTAATGGACCTTTCCAATTTAGAGATAGAAGATATGCGCAATGGGGATCTGCGCATAGTAAGAACAACTGAGATCTATGACGTTTGATTCTAAAACATTTAGACGTAAAATGTGAGAATATCTCGGATAACTTTAAAAAATCTTATCGAAATAAGTTACTAAAGCTTTTATTGAAGGTAAAATGTGTAACGATGCAAATTTTCACTGAGAATACAGGTATTTTAATGACTGCAATATTTTTGACATTTCGTTTGACAGCTCAACTGGCAGTTGTTCGCGCCATTTTCTTACTATTTGCAGCGATAGAAAGAGATAGCCCTTAAATTGGAAAGGTCCATTTAGAAATATTTGTGTAAATTTCTTTAAAGTAACTTTTTGCGTACACTTTTATATAATAATCGTTAACAGAATTCTGCCGGTCATCCTTCTTATGCAGTTTATCATTTATTTTTTTCAAAAAATATTTTAAAATAACATGTACTAAAATTTTTGATAAAATCGTCGGATGGCATCTTATTTTAATATAATTTTGTTCAAATACCGAATGTTTTTGAATTAATTGTTGAACTATATTATTTTTATTCAGAAAGGCCGAAATACTTGAAAAAAAATTGAATTTTAATATTTTTACAAATTGAATAAAATTTTCGGTTGGGAATATTAATTTTCTGTTACATCCGCTTCCATAATCCTTTAATTTAATAACAGCATGATTGTCGGTATAACAGTATAACAGGGCCGGCTATACGAGTTTCATAGACCTACACACAACTAGGTTTACTCCCAGTTTATCGATGAATTTGATGTTTGTATAGAATTCAACATATTTCCCAATCTTCCGTGATAAGATACATTTCTTTTTAGTTCGCAGCAGATATTGAAATATTTTCCTGCACATATACATATGCCATTCCTTTCTTTGTCACCCGATGGTTACCAATTTAAACCTTTAAAGATTTATAAATTTCCATTAGTGTTCAAAATAATACTTCAAGAGACGAAATTTATCTTACCTCTCTTTAAAATATTAGCAAAACATAAATAAACCCTTGCAATTTTCATTTTTTCTTATATGAATATATTTATTTTCATTTGATTATGCTTTCAACACGGTTTCAATACAATCAATCAATTTCATGTCATTACGTCATTTTTGAAACATTTTCAACGGTCGGCAAGGTAGAATCTGGTAATGAGAAGCTATAGTAGCGCAAAATCGTCCCCTATCAACATACTTCGAACTACAACAGTATAACAGGCCGGAAATTCGAGTTTCATAGGCCTGTTTTTGATAAAAAGAAAGCGGCTATGATAACAAATGACCATAAAAAATTAAATTTTTAAATGTATAAGAAAGTCTAGAAAAACAAAAACATTATTTACTCTGTGTCATCAACGGTAAGTACTAGAAAAATTATGGACGTTATTTGTAATTAAATATATTTATTTTTTCAGAAATGGGAGAAAGTGAAAATAATACAAGTAAGTACAAGAATGATTTAAGACATTATTCATATATAATTATATATTTTAATTTTCCAGAAATGGAAGTAGAGGCCGAGCAGCCAGAAATGGCGAGAAAAGAGGAAGTGGGGGTAGAAAGTGAGTACTAAAATAATTATATAAGACATTAGCTGTATTCTTTTTGGTATATTTTTGCTCAGTTCAATTTCAAAACACAAGGGACAGTCACGTGACAGTTTTCTGTCAACCATTACCACTACCACTGAATTGCATGGCTCAGATCATTTTGAGTTAATTTCGCGGGTGATACAACATCGGCAAAGGGGAAAAATGAGTACACTCAGTACAACTCAAATCAGTTGTGTCAAAAAAAAAACGATTTCCTGATTATCTAAAATGGTCTGAGATTTTGACTAAAAAGAATACAACTATTATTTATACACATAGGTATATAATTATTTTTATTTTTCCAGAACCGCAAACAGAGACTCCCGCAACCGCCGCAACCACCCCAGCAGGAGCAGAGGTAAGCCGAGAAGGGGTGAGTGGTGGCGATAGGTGGCGCCGGCGAGGAAGGGGCGGACATCGAGGCAGAGCGCGTGGGAGAAGGGGCCGAGGGCGAAAAGTAAAATAAATTACATATACTTTAAAAACAAATACTATTGTAAAAAATTGTTTCCAGGGACAATGGTGGGCCCTCGCCGAAATGTGGCAGATGATGTTCAACGCTTATAAAAAATAAAAATATATTTGTTTTGTTTTTATACGTGCATATTGTTAATATTTTGATATTGTGAAGGTTTTCGTTTCCGTGTGAATTTTGGGTGGAACCAGTCCCGTGTATTATGTCATAGTAAAATATTCCTTGTATTGCTAGCTCTTCACAGGGATTCAATTAGCATTTAATATATTTTAAACCGATTGTCTTCCATGTCACTGAATGTACCTGTTCTTTGTTAAATTCCGTTCACAAAGTTTCTCTTAACAAAAAATTCAATATTTCCAACATTTCAATTAAAATCTATTACATACATTGTAAATTAGACCAAAACCAGTAGATATACTAAAGTACCGACATCTTGGCCTTAAAAAGCAACTAATAATTTTTCTTGTCGCTAGAGGCGCTGCTATTACAGCTGTCAAATGTCACATTGATAATCACCAGTTTTAATTTTGGTGTGTTAAAGAAAAAAAATAAACAGAATTTACCACGAATAATGGGGTGTTACCTAGGGTACCTTTATAACCAGGGTATGGCCATGGGCCAAGATTGCCGCCATTGTCGGTAATTCATTTCCTTATTTATTTGTAATAAATGTGATATTATATTATAAAAGAATATTAAATTATCACACTGTGAATTTATAAAGGTAATAAAAATTCATTAATTTAAGAGATACACAATTATTATTAATATTTACATTTAGAGGTTATGTAGAATATATGACATGGGTTGTTATTATCACATCCAATTTAATATCTGTAGTTCTTATTTACATAATAATTGTATATTCTAAACTTACCTTTTAAAATTTAAATGATTGTGCTTAATATTGGTAATTTATAGTTGTTTTCAATATGTCAGTAATCGTGGTGGGAATCTTAACAAACTACACAAGTAAATAAAATAAAATATATTATTTACACTATAAATACATATTAAAATGATAATTAAATGTGTGTTTCATTAAAATAAAACAAATATCCACGAAAATACATAATAATTTGCGCAAGAACAACACATATAACAGATGTCCCGGTAATGGCGGACGAAACGTGAGCCACGCCATGGCCATACCCTGGTTATAAAGGTACCCTAGTGTTACCTAGGGTACCTTTATAACCAGGGTATGGCCATAGGCCAAGATCACCGCCATTGTCGGTACTTGATTTTCCTATTTATTTGTAATAAATGTGATATTATATTATAAAATAATATTAAATTATCACACTGTGAATTTATAAAGGTAAGAAAAATTAATTTATTTAAGAGATACACAATTATTATTAAGATATACATTTAGAGGTTATGTAGAATATATGACATGGGTTGTTATTATCACAACTAATTTAATATCTGTAGTTCTTATTTACGTAATCATTGTATATTCTAAACTTACCTTTTAAAAATTTAAATGATTGTGCTTAATATTGGTAATTTTTAGTTGTTTTCAGTGACAGTAATCGTGATGGGTATCTTAACAAACTACACAACTAAATAAGATAAAATATATTACTTACACTTTAAATACATATTAAAATGATAATTAAATGTGTTTTTCATTAAAATAAAACAAATAGCCACGAAAATACATAATACTTTGCGCAAGAACAACACATATAACAGATGTCCCGGTAATGGCGGACGAAACGTGAGCCACGCCATGGCCATACCCTGGTTATAAAGGTACCCTAGTGTTACCGTGTTTGCACTGCCCCTATGAACATACTTGGAACTAAAATGCAAAAGGTGGATTTAGTAGCTTATGGAAATTTTATTTCAGTTTTTTAAATTCTATGTAAAATAATTATGAAATAAATAACAACTAATGGACCTTTCCAATTTAGAGATAGAAGATATGCGCAATGGGGATCTGCGCATAGTAAGAACAACTGAGATCTATGACGTTTGATTCTAAAACATTTAGACGTAAAATGTGAGAATATCTCGGATAACTTTAAAAAATCTTATCGAAATAAGTTACTAAAGCTTTTATTGAAGGTAAAATGTGTAACGATGCAAATTTTCACTGAGAATACAGGTATTTTAATGACTGCAATATTTTTGACATTTCGTTTGACAGCTCAACTGGCAGTTGTTCGCGCCATTTTCTTACTATTTGCAGCGATAGAAAGAGATAGCCCTTAAATTGGAAAGGTCCATTTAGAAATATTTGTGTAAATTTCTTTAAAGTAACTTTTTGCGTACACTTTTATATAATAATCGTTAACAGAATTCTGCCGGTCATCCTTCTTATGCAGTTTATCATTTATTTTTTTCAAAAAATATTTTAAAATAACATGTACTAAAATTTTTGATAAAATCGTCGGATGGCATCTTATTTTAATATAATTTTGTTCAAATACCGAATGTTTTTGAATTAATTGTTGAACTATATTATTTTTATTCAGAAAGGCCGAAATACTTGAAAAAAAATTGAATTTTAATATTTTTACAAATTGAATAAAATTTTCGGTTGGGAATATTAATTTTCTGTTACATCCGCTTCCATAATCCTTTAATTTAATAACAGCATGATTGTCGGTATAACAGTATAACAAGGCCGGCTATACGAGTTTCATAGACCTACACACAACTAGGTTTACTCCCAGTTTATCGATGAATTTGACGTTTGTATAGAATTCAACATATTTCCCAATCTTCCGTGATAAGATACATTTCTTTTTAGTTCGCAGCAGATATTGAAATATTTTCCTGCACATATACATATGCCATTCCTTTCTTTGTCACCCGATGGTTACCAATTTAAACCTTTAAAGATTTATAAATTTCCATTAGTGTTCAAAATAATACTTCAAGAGACGAAATTTATCTTACCTCTCTTTAAAATATTAGCAAAACATAAATAAACCCTTGCAATTTTCATTTTTTCTTATATGAATATATTTATTTTCATTTGATTATGCTTTCAACACGGTTTCAATACAATCAATCAATTTCATGTCATTACGTCATTTTTGAAACATTTTCAACGGTCGGCAAGGTAGAATCTGGTAATGAGAAGCTATAGTAGCGCAAAATCGTCCCCTATCAACATACTTCGAACTACAACAGTATAACAGGCCGGAAATTCGAGTTTCATAGGCCTGTTTTTGATAAAAAGAAAGCGGCTATGATAACAAATGACCATAAAAAATTAAATTTTTAAATGTATAAGAAAGTCTAGAAAAACAAAAACATTATTTACTCTGTGTCATCAACGGTAAGTACTAGAAAAATTATGGACGTTATTTGTATTTAAATATATTTATTTTTTCAGAAATGGGAGAAAGTGAAAATAATACAAGTAAGTACAAGAATGATTTAAGACATTATTCATATATAATTATATATTTTAATTTTCCAGAAATGGAAGTAGAGGCCGAGCAGCCAGAAATGGCGAGAAAAGAGGAAGTGGGGGTAGAAAGTGAGTACTAAAATAATTATATAAGACATTAGCTGTATTCTTTTTGGTATATTTTTGCTCAGTTCAATTTCAAAACACAAGGGACAGTCACGTGACAGTTTTCTGTCAACCATTACCACTACCACTGAATTGCATGGCTCAGATCATTTTGAGTTAATTTCGCGGGTGATACAACATCGGCAAAGGGGAAAAATGAGTACACTCAGTACAACTCAAATCAGTTGTGTCAAAAAAAAAACGATTTCCTGATTATCTAAAATGGTCTGAGATTTTGACTAAAAAGAATACAACTATTATTTATACACATAGGTATATAATTATTTTTATTTTTCCAGAACCGCAAACAGAGACTCCCGCAACCGCCGCCACCACCCCAGCAGGAGCAGAGGTAAGCCGAGAAGGGGTGAGTGGTGGCGATAGGTGGCGCCGGCGAGGAAGGGGCGGACATCGAGGCAGAGCGCGTGGGAGAAGGGGCCGAGGGCGAAAAGTAAAATAAATTACATATACTTTAAAAACAAATACTATTGTAAAAAATTGTTTCCAGGGACAATGGTGGGCCCTCGCCGAAATGTGGCAGATGATGTTCAACGCTTATAAAAAATAAAAATATATTTGTTTTGTTTTTATACGTGCATATTGTTAATATTTTGATATTGTGAAGGTTTTCGTTTCCGTGTGAATTTTGGGTGGAACCAGTCCCGTGTATTATGTCATAGTAAAATATTCCTTGTATTGCTAGCTCTTCACAGGGATTCAATTAGCATTTAATATATTTTAAACCGATTGTCTTCCATGTCACTGAATGTACCTGTTCTTTGTTAAATTCCGTTCACAAAGTTTCTCTTAACAAAAAATTCAATATTTCCAACATTTCAATTAAAATCTATTACATACATTGTAAATTAGACCAAAACCAGTAGATATACTAAAGTACCGACATCTTGGCCTTAAAAAGCAACTAATAATTTTTCTTGTCGCTAGAGGCGCTGCTATTACAGCTGTCAAATGTCACATTGATAATCACCAGTTTTAATTTTGGTGTGTTAAAGAAAAAAAAATAAACAGAATTTACCACGGATAATGCCTTGTTGCTGTGCAATTAATTTTCAACATAATAAAAATATAAAACATTTTTTTTTCATATCAATTGTTGAAGAGAGGTGTCATCAGTGATTAAAAAACATTGAAACATCCGATATTTAATCGAAATATGTAATGCATTTTCAAGTAAGAACTTTTAATATGAATAGTGTTGTTTAAATTAACAATTTGTATTAGTACAGGAACATTATGTAGATAAGCAATGAAATTGCCAACATTACAGAACCCTGCAATAACACAAATACATGAATTAATATAATAATCTCAGAATAAGGTACGTACAGTTTGCGGATACTTGTTATGCAAATCCTCAGTTTCTCTAACACAATAAAAATTGCTTAATACAACACCACGAATAATTTAACGTTTGACAATGACAATTTACACCTGCGACAAAAGCGCGTCTAGTGTCACGAAAAATCATTACTGTTGCTTTTTAAGGCCAATATGGCCGCCATGTCGGTAATATAGTATATCTACTGGCTTTGAATAAGACAACTTTACACTGACATCTGTCGAACAAAAAAAAACTGTTTCCATAGTGATTTAAGAGCTGGCATATTTCTGAAATTTTTATATATTTTTTTTTATTTAGTGTATATCATTTAGAGCTGCCACCATTGGAATCTCGAGAACTATTAGAGTTAACATTTTGTAGCTATAGGGGGGGGGGGCAAAATAGATGTGCTTCTGATTTTCTAATAAAATTTAAACGGTACAGGATAATGACGGAAAACTAAATTTTGTTTACATTATCTTTTTCAAATAACTCCTAAACTATAAGTAATCGAGAAAAGTGATCCAAGTAAAAAAGTTAGACATATTTATTGTCTATCCAGTGGCGTACGAAAGTAATTTTTTGACCGAAAATTTTCGAGGTAAAATACAAACTTACATTAAATGTTTTCATCAATTCCTACTAACCACTTTGTATATGTAGGAATGTCGAAAAATAATATTGAATTCAATTTTTTGATGATACTTCCGAAATATGACTGACAACATTATACACAATACATTGGCCGATCGAGCTGTTGTTCTTCTGATAAGACCACAAAAGTGTCAAAGTTCAGACATCTCGGCTTTCGTTTGTTATATAAAATGTTAGAAATATGTCGTGTTTGGTATCAAATGTGAGGTCAGATTAAGGACTGTTGGGAACATTTGTCAAAATCAGGTGGATTGCCTTTTTTGCATAAAGTTAATTCGTTTGACAGAAGGAGGAATTTAGGTATCTGACAAGTTTGTTGGCGTTAGCACTTCGGTTTCAAAGTATGCCTAGGCGGATTGCATGTATGTAAAGAAAGACTATTATAAAACACTATCGGCGGAGCCCTAGGGGAAGCTCGGCGAAGCCGAGTTTTCGCTAGTCCTAATACTAAACGATCAGATTCACTATAGTTATATATTTTAATCAAAAAGCCGATCGCCAAACTTTAGACAAGGTTACAGGTTAAACGGAGCGACCGATTTTCGTGAAATTTGTGCCAAGTGATAGCAAATGATTGGCTTCAGCTCCCTTCTAATGGATCGAATTTCTGTAGGATGCATAGTTTTTGTGTAAAATATTATTAAAGATTGAAAATTGGGACAGAAACAATAGGTCACTGTAATGATCAGAGTTCTCCTTGAAAAATTTAAGACGAAGAACGCCATGTTTGTCATGTCATTTTGAACCTTTAAATGGAAATATTTATGAAATGGAGACAATTTGAAAGAAGTTTAATTCATAATTATAAATTTTGAGAATGGGCAATTATATCCGCACAAATAAAAAAGGCCTAAAACATTTTAATTAAAAATTATAAATTTTGACGTTTCATATGTACTTGAACAGTGTTGCCAAAAATTCCATAAGTAACTAGGTAAAAAACAAATATTCCTAACTAGACTAATGTGAAGTCCGTACTCAAGTGTTGCCAAACATCTATAATATTATTAATTTATTAAATTATTAATTTATTAACTTATTAATTTATTAAATTATTAAATTATTAATTTATTACTTTATTAATTTATTAATTTATTAATTTACCAATTTATTAATTTATTAATTTATTAATTTATCAATTTATTAATTTATTAATTTATTAATTTATCAATTTATTAATTTATTAATTTATTAATTTATTAATTTATCAATTTATCAATTTATCAATTTATCAACTTATCAATTTATTAATTTATTAATTTATTAATTTATTAATTTATTAATTTATTAATTTATTAATTTATTAATTTATTAATTTATTAATTTATTAATTTATTAATTTATTAATTTATTAATTTATTAATTTATTAATTTATTAATTTATTAATTTATTAATTTATTAATTTATTAATTTAATTTATTAATTTATTAATTTATTAATTTATTAATTTATTAATTTATTAATTTATCAATTTATCAATTTATTAATTTATTAATTTATCAATTTATCAATTTATCAATTTATTAATTTATTAATTTATTAATTTATTAATTTATTAATTTATCAATTTATCAATTTATCAATTTATCAATTTATCAATTTATCAATTTATCAATTTATCAATTTATCAATCTATCAATCTATCAATTTATCAATTTATCAATTTATCAATTTATCAATTTATCAATTTATCAATTTATCAATTTATCAATTTATCAATTTATCAATTTATCAATTTATCAATTTATCAATTTATCAATTTATCAATTTATTAATTTATTAATTTATTAATTTATTAATTTATTAATTTATTAATTTATTAATTTATTAATTTATTAATTTATTAATTTATTAATTTATTAATTTATTAATTTATTAATTTATTAATTTATTAATTTATTAATTTATTAATTTATTAATTTATTAATTTATTAATTTATTAATTTATTAATTTATTAATTTATTAATTTATTAATTTATTAATTTATTAATTTATTAATTTATTAATTTATTAATTTATTAATTTATTAATTTATTAATTTATTAATTTATTAATTTATTAATTTATTAATTTATTAATTTATTAATTTATTAATTTATTAATTTATTAATTTATTAATTTATTAATTTATTAATTTATTAATTTATTAATTTATTAATTTATTAATTTATTAATTTATTAATTTATTAATTTATTAATTTATTAATTTATTAATTTATTAATTTATTAATTTATTAATTTATTAATTTATTATTTTATTAATTTATTAATTTATTAATTTATTAATTTATTAATTTATTAATTTATTAATTTATTAATTTATTAATTTATTAATTTATTAATTTATTAATTTATTAATTTATTAATTTATTAATTTATTAATTTATTAATTTATTAATTTATTAATTTATTAATTTATTAATTTATTAATATATTAATTTATTAATTTATTAATTTATTAATTTATTAATATATTAATTTATTAATTTATTAATTTATTAATTTATTAATTTATTAATTTATTAATTTATTAATTTATTAATTTATTAATTTATTAATTTATTAATTTATTAATTTATTAATTTATTAATTTATTAATTTATTAATTTATTAATTTATTAATTTATTAATTTATTAATTTATTAATTTATTAATTTATTAATTTATTAATTTATTAATTTATTAATTTATTAATTTATTAATTTATTAATTTATTAATTTATTAATTTATTAATTTATTAATTTATTAATTTATTAATTTATTAATTTATTAATTTATTAATTTATTAATTTATTAATTTATTAATTTACTAATTTACTAATTTATTAATTTATTAATTTATTAATTTATTAATTTATTAATTTATTAATTTATTAATTTATTAATTTATTAATTTATTAATTTATTAATTTATTAATTTATTAATTTATTAATTTATTAATTTATTAATTTATTAATTTATTAATTTATTAATTTATTAATTTATTAATTTATTAATTTATTAATTTATTAATTTATTAATTTATTAATTTATTAATTTATTAATTTATTAATTTATTAATTTATTAATTTATTAATTTATTAATTTATTAATTTATTAATTTATTAATTTATTAATTTATTAATTTATTCATTTATTAATTTATTAATTTATTAATTTATTAATTTATTAATTTATTAATTTTTTAATTTTTTAATTTATTAATTTATTAATTTATTAATTTATTAATTTATTAATTTATTAATTTATTAATTTATTAATTTATTAATTTATTAATTTATTAATTTATTAATTTATTAATTTATTAATTTATTAATTTATTAATTTATTAATTTATTAATTTATTAATTTATTAATTTATTAATTTATTAATTTATTAATTTATTAATTTATTAATTTATTAATTTATTAATTTATTAATTTATTAATTTATTAATTTATTAATTTATTAATTTATTAATTTATTAATTTATTAATTTATTAATTTATTAATTTATTAATTTATTAATTTATTAATTTATTAATTTATTAATTTATTAATTTATTAATTTATTAATTTATTAATTTATTAATTTATTAATTTATTAATTTATTAATTTATTAATTTATTAATTTATTAATTTATTAATTTATTAATTTATTAATTTATTAATTTATTAATTTATTAATTTATTAATTTATTAATTTATTAATTTATTAATTTATTAATTTATTAATTTATTAATTTATTAATTTATTAATTTATTAATTTATTAATTTATTAATTTATTAATTTATTAATTTATTAATTTATTAATTTATTAATTTATTAATTTATTAATTTATTAATTTATTAATTTATTAATTTATTAATTTATTAATTTATTAATTTATTAATTTATTAATTTATTAATTTATTAATTTATTAATTTATTAATTTATTAATTTATTAATTTATTAATTTATTAATTTATTAATTTATTAATTTATTAATTTATTAATTTATTAATTTATTAATTTATTAATTTATTATTTATTAATTTATTAATTTATTAATTTATTAATTTATTAATTTATTAATTTATTAATTTATTAATTTATTAATTTATTAATTTATTAATTTATTAATTTATTAATTTATTAATTTATTAATTTATTAATTTATTAATTTATTAATTTATTAATTTATTAATTTATTAATTTATTAATTTATTAATTTATTAATTTATTAATTTATTAATTTATTAATTTATTAATTTATTAATTTATTAATTTATTAATTTATTAATTTATTAATTTATTAATTTATTAATTTATTAATTTATTAATTTATTAATTTATTAATTTATTAATTTATTAATTTATTAATTTATTAATTTATTAATTTATTAATTTATTAATTTATTAATTTATTAATTTATTAATTTATTAATTTATTAATTTATTAATTTATTAATTTATTAATTTATTAATTTATTAATTTATTAATTTATTAATTTATTAATTTATTAATTTAAATTAATGAATTTTTATTACCTTTATAAATTCACAGTGTGATAATTTAATATTCTTTTATAATATAATATCACATTTATTAAAAATAAATAAGATAATGAATTACCGATAATGGCGGCAATCTTGGCCCATGGCCATACCCTGGTTATAAAGGTACCCTAGGTAACACTAGGGTACCTTTATAACCAGGGTATGGCCATGGCGTGGCTCACGTTTCGTCCGCCATTACCGGGAGATCTGTTATATGTGTTGTTCTTGCGCAAAGTATTATGTATTTTCGTGGCTATTTGTTTTATTTTAATGAAAAACACATTTAATTATCATTTTAATATGTATTTAAAGTGTAAGTAATATATTTTATCTTATTTACTTGTGTAGTTTGTTAAGATACCCATCACGATTACTGTCACTGAAAACAACTAAAAATTACCAATATTAAGCACAATCATTTAAATTTTTAAAAGGTAAGTTTAGAATATATAATTATTATGTAATTAAGAACTAGTGTTATTAAATTAGATGTGATAATAACAACACATATCATATATTCTACATAACCTATAAATGTATGTCTTAATAATAATTGTGTATCTCTTAAATTAATGAATTTTTCTTACCTTTATAAATTCACAGTGTGATAATTTAATATTATTTTATAATATAATATCACATTTATTACAAATAAATAGGAAAATCAATTACCGACAATGGCGGCGATCTTGGCCCATGGCCATACCCTGGTTATAAAAGTACCCTAGGTAACACTAGGGTACCTTTATAACCAGGATATGGCCATGGCGTGGCTCACGTTTCGTCCGCCATTACCGGGACATCTGTTATATGTGTTGTTCTTGCGCAAAGTATTATGTATTTTCGTGGCTATTTGTTTTATTTTAATGAAAAACACATTTAATTATCATTTTAATATGTATTTAAAGTGTAAGTAATATATTTTATCTTATTTACTTGTGTAGTTTGTTAAGATACCCATCACGATTACTGTCACTGAAAACAACTAAAAATTACCAATATTAAACACAATCATTTAAATTTTTAAAAGGTAAGTTTAGAATATATAATTATTATGTAATTAAGAACTAGTGTTATTAAATTAGATGTGATAATAACAACACATATCATATATTCTACATAACCTATAAATGTATGTCTTAATAATAATTGTATATATCTTAAATAAATTCATTTTTATTACCTTTTTAAATTCACAGTGTGATTATTTAATATTATTTTATAATATAATATCACATTTATTACAAATAAATAGGAAAATCAATTACCGACAATGGCGGCGATCTTGGCCCATGGCCATACCCTGGTTATAAAGGTACCCTAGGTAACACTAGGGTACCTTTATAACCAGGGTATGGCCATGGGCCAAGATTGCCGCCATTGTCGGTAATTGATTTTCCTATTTATTTGTAATAAATGTGATATTATATTATAAAAGAATATTAAATAATCACTCTGTGAATTTAAAAAGGTAATAAAAATTCATTAATTTAAGAAATACACAATTATTATTAATATTTACATTTAGAGGTTATGTAGAATATATGACATGAGTTGTTATTATCACCTCCAATTTAATATCTGTAGTTCTTATTTACATAATAATTGTATATTCTAAACTTACCTTTTAAAATTTAAATGATTGTGCTTAATATTGGTAATTTATAGTTGTTTTCAATATGTCAGTAATCGTGGTGGGAATCTTAACAAACTACACAAGTAAATAAAATAAAATATATTACTTACACTATACATACGTATTAAAATGATAATTAAATGTGTGTTTCATTAATATGAAGCAA
The DNA here is from genome assembly GCA_963082715.1 of Harpalus rubripes. Lineage (NCBI taxonomy): Eukaryota > Metazoa > Arthropoda > Insecta > Coleoptera > Carabidae > Harpalus > Harpalus rubripes. The sequence continues at coordinate 39,309,965 of OY720452.1, read as the reverse complement.
ATATCCACGAAAATGCATAATAATTTGCGCAAGAACAACACATAACAGCTGTCCCGGTAATGGCGGACGAAACGTGAGCCACGCCATGGCCATACCCTGGTTATAAAGGTACCCTAGGTAACACTAGGGTACCTTTATAACCAGGGTATGGCCATGGGCCAAGATCGCCGCCATTGTCGGTAATTGATTTTCCTATTTATTTGTAATAAATGTGATATTATATTATAAAATAATATTAAATTATCACACTGTGAATTTATAAAGGTAAGAAAAATTAATTTATTTAAGAGATACACAATTATTATTATGACATACATTTAGAGGTTATGTAGAATATATGACATGGGTTGTTATTATCACATCTAATTTAATATCTGTATTTCTTATTTACATAATAATTATATATTCTAAACTTACCTTTTAAAAATTTAAATGATTGTGTTTAATATTGGTAATTTTTTGTTGTTTTCAGTGACAGTAATCGTGATGGGTATCTTAACAAACTACACAAGTAAATAAGATAAAATATATTACTTACACTTTAAATACATATTAAAATGATAATTAAATGTGTTTTTCATTAAAATAAAACAAATATCCACGAAAATACATAATCATTTGCGCGAGAACAACACATATAACAAATGTCCCGGTAATGGCGGACGAAACGTGAGCCACGCCATGGCCATACCCTGGTTATAAAGGTACCCTAGGTAACACTAGGGTACCTTTATAATCAGGGTATGGCCATGGGCCAAGATCGCCGCCATTGTCGGTATTTGATTTTCCTATTTATTTGTAATAAATGTGATATTATATTATAAAATAATATTAAATAATCACACTGTGAATTTAAAAAGGTAATAAAAATTAATTTATTTAAGATATATACAATTATTATTAAGACATTCATTTATAGGTTATGTGGAATATATGATATGTGTTGTTATTATCACATCTAATTTAATATCAGTAGTTCTTAATTACATAATAATTATATATTCTAAACTTACCTTTTAAAAATTTAAATGATTATGCTTAATATTGGTAATTTTTAGTTGTTTTCAGTGAAAGTAATCGTGGTGGGTATCTTAACAAACTACACAAGTAAATAAGATAAAATATATTACTTACACTTTAAATACATATTAAAATGATAATTAAATGTGTTTTTCATTAAAATAAAACAAATATCCACGAAAATACATAATAATTTGCGCAAGAACAACACATATAACAGATGTCCCGGTAATGGCGGACGAAACGTGAGCCATTACCGGGACATCTGTTAAATGTGTTGTTCTTGCGCAAAGTATTATGTATTTTCGTGGCTATTTGTTTTATTTTAATGAAAAACACATTTAATTATCATTTTAATATGTATTTAAAGTGTAAGTAATATATTTTATCTTATTTACTTGTGTAGATTGTTAAGATACCCACCACGATTACTGTCACTGAAAACAACTAAAAATTACTAATATTAAGAGCGCAGGGTACCCATATGTGAAATACGCAAAAACAGGTCTAAGGAAAAAACGCCCTGTGTACTTATCTTACATTTTACTTAAATTTTTTTTATTTTACCGTATTTAGAAACAATAAATGTATGTTTTTTAAAGAATATTTTTTTTAAAAAAATGTCCTAAAATTAGTAATTTGTCTTTAAGTAAATGTATTTTCATACTCAATTTTTCGTGATTTATCTTTTTAAAAACATATTTTTAATTCACAATGCAAACTGAGATTTATTTGAATTAAAAATTTGTTTGTGATATTTTTAATTCTCTGTCTCTCTCGTACTCATAGCGTTATATGGGAGAAATAGAAAGAGACAGAGAATTAAAAATATGTATCAGTAAGTTTGTAACCATATTTCTAACTCGAAACATATTTGAAATTCAAACATATTTTTAAATGAGCATTTAAAATTATGTTCCGAGTTCTAAAATGTATTTAAAAATATGTTTTATTTAATTTTTAAACGATTTAAATGCAGTTTGCTATTTGAAAATATATTATAAAAATTTTAAACCATTTTTAATATGTATAGCACTGTATAAAACATTAAATTTTTAATTTTTGTAAAAGGAGGTGACTTAAAAATATGTTTAAGATATCTATTGCTTCTCGAATCGCAAACATATTTACAATGATACAAAATAAATTCAACCATATTTTCAAATAATTATTTAATAATATGGTTAAATTTATTCTGAACCATTGTAAATATGTTTGCGATTCGAGAAGCAATAGATATCTTAAACATATTTTTAAGTCACCTCCTTTTACAAAAATAAAAAATTAAATGTTTTATACAGTGCTATACATATTAAAAATGGTTTAAAATTTTTATAACATATTTTCAAATAGCAAACTGCATTTAAATCGTTTAAAAATTAAATAAAACATATTTTTAAATACATTTTAGAACTCGGAACATAATTTTAAATGCTCATTTAAAAATATGTTTGAATTTCAAATATGTTTCGAGTTAGAAATATGGTTACAAACTTACTGATACATATTTTTAATTCTCTGTCTCTTTCTATTTCTCCCATATAACGCTATGAGTACGAGAGAGACAGAGAATTAAAAATATCACAAACAAATTTTTAATTCAAATAAATCTCAGTTTGCATTGTGAATTAAAAATATGTTTTTAAAAAGATAAATCACGAGCACACTAACCATATTTTCAAATACATATTGGAAATTAAACCTTATTTTTAATTGTTCGCGGGTTTATATTTGATTTACAAATATGCTTGAGAACATTTTAAGTAAATTAAATGAATCCCAATGATATTTTTATTTATTTAAAAATATGTTTGTGATATATTTAAAACGTGAAAAAATAAGAAACATATTAAAATATAAATATTTAAAAATATGGTTCGACGTCCTATTAACAATTAGAAATATGAATATCATGTTGAATAAAAAGTCAAACGGCGTTCCATACTTGTATGAGGTGATGTTTCACGATTTGTTTATTTGACTAGTATCTCACATAAATTCTCATACATGTATCTGAATATAAACATACCTTTAAAGACATGCTTGCTAAGTAATATTATTTGCCTTGTTTAACATCACATGAATGATTTTGCCAAGAGCTGTCTTGTACAAATTTCAAATTTGCTAGTTTTGTATCGAGTATTTGCTGCAATGAAAAATATTTAAAAATACTGAATCGATATAATCATATAATCAATATAGGTAACCAATTACCTGCAACCTATGCCTGAATTAGAGTAAAAACATATACTTATGTAATAGGTAATAAATATAATCTATTTTTTGTGTGGTTAGTACTTTTGTAACGACACGAGCAGTCATGTGATTTTGTTGAACCTGGCAATTAATATTTTTTTGCTGTAAAAAAATACTTCTTCTAACTAGAGGGATCAGTGACAAATATACTCAATTTCTTGTGTCATTTTTATTAAATTAATTATTAATTTATTAAGTTAATACTTGCAGTAACAAAAACAATTATAATTTAATTTAATAATAAGAAGAATGTATTATAAGTAAAAAAATTAAATTTTGGATAATAGACAAAGAAATTTTTTTTGTAAATAAACATTACTGGTACTATCAAATTCAGGGTCAGCTACATATAACTAAACGCAACTACTGCTTGCTTGTGGTTTGGACACCATTGGGAATCAAGTTCGAAAAGATTTTTCGGAATGATATTTTTTGGAAGCAAAATTAAATAGGTTTTATGAACACCGTATATAACAAAGGCACAACAGAATAGAAAAAGAAACATTAAAATCTAATTTCACACATTAAACGGCTTTCACAAATAAAAATTATGTTTACGTTTTCACTTCAAGTTTACAATTTAATGTTGTGTTCATTTCAAATTTTATTTATCCTCAAGTCAAATATTTTTATCTTATATCTATGTGATTTAAATATAATTTTTCAATTTTTTGTATAATATGATTTAAATCGATTATTGTCATACGATATGCAAACTTTTCACTCTAATTTTATACATAAAAGTTTAACAATACATTGTATTGTAATCTTAATTAGTATAACTTACATAGAATTGCAATGAAGGTATATTTAATGTTTTATATTTGTTTGTTAATAAACGAAAATAGAAATTAATTTATTTTATCATTTTAATTTATTGTTTTCATCATATGGTAAGGCTTTTCATTTCGTATTAGTCGGATGACCCCAAAGCAAAACGTAACACGCTGCCAATGAAAAATAGCATGTAGAGACGTAAGAGGGGAATATTCAGCCCCGCCTTCTAGACGTTCAGATTCTACCTCACCCTTTACACCCCAAATGCAGCAGAAACTGTTCGTCTACATCACCTACAGCCTTAAGCACAATCATTTAAATTTTTAAAAGGTAAGTTTAGAATATATAATTATTATGTAATTAAGAACTAGTGATATTAAATTTGATGTGATAATAACATAACATATCATATATTCTACATAACCTATAAATGTACCCAAGTAACACAAATGACCTAAATTCGACGTCACCGTGACGTCGTAATTTACGTAATATAGTCGTCCTGAAGACGTCTCAGCGTGGAGCTGCGCGACGTCATTTTAAGACGTACTTTCGACGTCATTTTCAGACGTGGTTTAGACGTCATTTTAAGACGTTGTTTAGACGTCATTTCCAGACGTGGTTTAGACGTCATTTTCAGACGTGGTTTAGACGTCATTTTCAGACGTGGTTTACACGTCATTTGAAGACGTTGTTTCCACGTCATTTTTAGACGTTGTTTAGACGACGTTTTAAGACGGTGTTTCGACGTTATTTTTATGGTATAAACATAAACAATGGTAGGAAAAATAATTAATTTAATTCTAGTTTTATTTATATCGTTTAATACAAAAAATTAATCTAAAAATATTAAATAAAGCAAAACAATACAATAAAATATTAAACATATAAATAAATAGGAAAATTATAAATCAATTAAATAATGCATCTTGTTATATCTACAAGAAATTTTTAATTTTTTATTCATTTGCATGTTGTGGTGCTAGTTCACCATTGTTTGCTTGTATACTTCATAGTGGCACTTCGCTTCATGTCTTACCATACCTATAAATAAATAATTGTAATAAAAAATGCAATATAACAACAATTTGATCTACTTACAATATACTAAATTTTCAATGTTCGTATTATGGTATTTCATTTTCAGTGTTCTCCCGTGGTAACTCGTAATTAAAATTACTGATGATTTCATTAGTATAATTTTCTTTGTTATATTTACAACTGATAGTTGAATATTTTTGTTGCAAAATTGTTGGTGTTAATGTATCTAAAAAATAAAATTACATATGTACAGAGAATGAATTTGATATGTTTCTTACCATTTTCTTAAAATTATTTTCGTTTGAAACATATTCTCGAAGAATATATAAATTGCTTAAGGCAAATTTACCGGTAAATCATAATTTTTCCATTTTCCAATACGTATTTGAGAATGCGTGTTACAATGTGTTGTTTTCATCATTTTATCTACAAATTATAAAATGGCGTACTCTTTCTCTATGCCTTCTCTTTGTATTATGGAAGTGATGTCAAAAATTAAGCAGGGTGCGTACATACATATTTCCTGAAATCGTCAAAAATTTTCATGGCTATTATGTTTTGAAAGTTCATATTTGCTGTACTATAATAGTCATGTAAAACTTTATCTGACTCTTTTGAGTATTGTAATGAAAAATTTCACCATGGTTACACAATCTGACTTTTTTGAGTGTTTTTATTTTTAATACAATTGTCAAAATGACATAAAATTGAGAAATTATGAATAATTTTTAAATAATTTAAGCGTCCTTGGCAAAATATTATCATTCATTTATTATTACCTTAAATTGAGATAATATTATACAAAAAGAAGGAAATTAATATACAAACATATATATTCATGTAGGGATGTCTGAAGGGCTAGTGATTGTCACGTGTTCTACAACTTGTATCTGAAACATTTCTGTCAAAAATTAATTAGGATGTCTTGCGCAAGAAAAAAATTATTTTCCATGTTAAATATTATGGGCCACTGTTTATACTTACACTAGTAATTCCAAATCAGATGAAGTATCTGAATCTGAATCAGATTGAATAATGTATTTCTTGTTTTTTGTAATTTTTCTTTTTCTTGTTCCATACGTATTTTGCGATGCAGTACTGGTTGCTGTGGACGAGATGTCTTTTTCAATTCTATTGCAATATTTATTGGCTTCTTCCACAGTTTCTACAATAATTATAAAAAAGTGTATTATAAATTATTTATGATAAACAAAACTTTTAAGTAGAGAGCATGAAAAATATATTATATTTATTTTGGGGTAATTATTTAATTATATAAAAGTATACTTTTCATTTTACAGAAGAGTTGTAAAAGTAAATATAAAAATGAAAATATAATTCTTTTGACTTACCAAATGATTTTAAAATTTCCACCTCGTAAAGCTTATATCTGAATTAGGTTGTTGCGAATTATTAATTGCCCGTAGCAATTTTTTTATATATATTTAAGGCTTTCGGGCCAAGCACAATAAATTTTATTATATTTATGTCGCAGCCAACATTTCGGTACCGTTTGTATTGCATTTGAACCTATACATTCAATAACTGCAAAAGCCATTCTATAACAAAAGAGAGTTTAAATTAGGTTTTCATATTTCTAAGAAAAAAAAAATGCACTTACTTATCCAAGAGCACCATAATCCAAATGTATTTTAAAAATCACTGAGCTGTTACTTTGCCGATAGTTCACTTGAAACTGATACACAGAACCAATTTTTCTAGAATAGCTTGAAAGGGAAACAATAGAGCAGATGTAAAGATTCTTGGAAAACTTGAGAAAGTGGTATTTTTGGAGTTATGGGAAATGCCCAGCGCAGCGAAACATAAATATCATCACGGCTTTTTCATTTCGGTGACGATGACGGCCAATCATTTCCTACAGTTTGTTACAACTTTCATGAAAATCGGTTGCACCGTTTAAGCTGTAGCCTTGTCTAAAGTTGGGCGATCGTCGTGATTAAAGAATCTATAGTGAGATAGTGAATCTGATCATTTAGTATTAGGACTAGCGAAAACTCGACTACGCCGAGCTTCCCCTAGGGCTCCGCCGACAGTGTTTTATAATAGTTTTTACGTGCATCCAACCTGTCTACGCACAATGTAAAACCATTTTTTTTCTCGTTTGCCCCTGCAACCTGGCCACCCAAACAGCCCCAGCTACATGCTCACCCAAACTGCTCACGCAGCATGCCCACCAAAACTGCCCACTGAAACTGCCTACCCAAACTGCTCATCCCAATCTGCCATTCAAACTATCTATTCATACTGCCCACCCAAACTGCCCACTCAAACTACCTATCCATACTGCCCACGGAACCTGTTCAACCAAACTGCCCACTCAAACAGCACACCCAAACTGCCCGGTTAAACTGCCTACTCATACTGCCGACTCAAACTGTCGTAATCTGCAATAATTTCTTTTCTAATGTTCTTGTTGGTGTTGTAGTTGTAAAACTAGATCTAGATGGACTAATAAAAATTATTTTTTTGAACAAATATTTCAAAATTAGAGTAGTTTGAGTGAAGACAACACTTGTCATTTTTGAAGGTTTGAAGTCAGAGACAGAACATGGATAAGACATTTTTTACTAATGGCAACTGTTTGGCGGACTTCTGTGTAAATCAAATGCATGTCGTATACTTTGATTAGTGAAAGTAACATGCATATCTAAATATCTAAGTGATATTCCACTTTTTGCAAATTAAACGTCATTTATGACAACCGAAAAATATTGTTCTCTAGAATAAATTGATATTCAGATTTAGCTGGTACGTAATTGGTCGACTTTACAGTATTACAACTTTTACAACTTGACAAATTATGCAAAATATGTTTCAGATTTTTCCAGATTATAATTTCTTTCAGTTCTCTTTATCATACCGTGAACTATAGAAAGCTACTCTAACCTTCGAGTTTCCCCTAGGGCTTTTATATATATATATATATATATATATATATATATATATATATATATATATATATATATATATATATATATATATATATACAGGGTGTCCCATAACTTCAGGTACATATTAGAAGGGCATATAGGTCTTAATGTCCTGATTACGGAACAAAAAGAATTTTTTCAAAATTCCTATAATTAAGGGTAGTTCACTTAAGAAGAACATTTTTTGTACCCCTGGATACTATAATATTTGGAATAGTGAAATTAGTTATAACTATAACATGAAATAATTTAACAATGAAATTAATTTATGCAATTACGTAAAGCTTTGTCACACCAATTAAGTTTGGGAGATGTGTATGTAATGAAAAAAACACACAACCTATTCAACCAGTGTCCCAAAGCTGTTTCCTTCAAAAACCTCAAAAACTAATTATTGAATTTTGAAAAAATTCTTCTTGTTCCGTAATCAGGACATTAAGAACTATATGCCCTTCTAATATGTACCTAAAGTTATGGGACACCCTGTATATATATATATATATATATATATATATATATATATATATTTTAGTTGTTTACTTGTACACACAATTCACGAATAGTGCTAAACGTTAACGTTTTTCTGATATCAAAGATCTCTTCTCTCAAAAAAATCTAAATTTTGACAAAAAACAAAAGCCGATCGAGCTATTAAAATTTGCCATCTTAGAATATGATTTAACATTCTTACATTTAAACAATATATTTACAATAATACAGACCGACAAGATGAAACATATAGAAGTTTAACATGGGGATTCAATTGTGCGAAAATTTGTTGTCCTGTATATTTTGGAGCAAAAATTTACATATAAAATTAATATTTACTTCTAAAAAATCTTTATTTAATACAATAGAATATCTGTTGCACTAGATATATACAAAAAAACGTTTTTCTTCAAAAATCAGATATCCTATCCAAGGAAATAAAACAAGATCTTATTTTCGCAGTTCAGTGTTATTGATGTTAATTGTTGTAATCATTGTGTCTACATTGTTATAATTCAGAAATAAATATTCAAATAGTATGATCTTAATTGATATTTTCTTCTGTTTTTTTTTTATTATTTCCATAGCTATATGATATTTGGCGATAATGTCATATTTTATTTTATATGTGAATTATTATACTGCCGACAGATGACAGTGCCATCTGAGTGAATATTAAAATTTATTAGGAAATTATAAAAAACTACATATCCACATTAGAGTAGAGAAACGTAAAATACATAATAATTATATTCTAAGTATAGGGTAATTATTATAATAAGTACTAGTATTGTAGCAGAATATTGATTTAATTTAGAAAATTGTCACGTTAAAATAGTAACAAAAGATGGCGCTAAAGATGGTTATATCAGTCTCACTACGCGAATTGTACACTCCAGGTAAGTGTGTTCTTGACAAGTAATATTTGGGGTGATAACTTATTGTGTAAAATGTAATGTATGAAAATAAACTTAATTAAATTGAAATTAATCATGAAAACACGTATTTTACTTATATTATGATGCAATATAATTGATGAAATACAAATAGAATTTTAAAATGATGTCTTTAAGATTTGGAAATATCCCTAGAATATGTTATTTTCCGACACAAGGTGTTTTCAGATGAAATTTGTATATGTAAAGTCATGAAACAATTATTTAGATTATGTTCTTAAAAATTAGAATTTATTACTCAATATTAAGAGTGTTTGAATGTTGGGACTTGTGAAATGAGTGTAGCTGCAGTGACTGAAACATTGTATATCTTCCGCCAGAGATGATGCGACGTTTGTTTTTTAATTTTTAATTATTGTACTTGAAATTAATCTATTATTTATAAAGTCATCATCATCATCATCATCATCATCATCATCATCATCATCATCATCATCATCATCATCATCATCATCATCATCATCATCATCATCATCATCATCATCATCATCATCATCATCATCATCATCATCATCATCATCATCATCATCATCATCATCATCATCATCATCATCATCATCATCATCATCATCATCATCATCATCATCATCATCATCATCATCATCATCATCATCATCATCATCATCATCATCATCATCATCATCATCATCATCATCATCATCATCATCATCATCATCATCATCATCATCATCATCATCATCATCATCATCATCATCATCATCATCATCATCATCATCATCATCATCATCATCATCATCATCATCATCATCATCATCATCATCATCATCATCATCATCATCATCATCATCATCATCATCATCATCATCATCATCATCATCATCATCATCATCATCATCATCATCATCATCATCATCATCATCATCATCATCATCATCATCATCATCATCATCATCATCATCATCATCATCATCATCATCATCATCATCATCATCATCATCATCATCATCATCATCATCATCATCATCATCATCATCATCATCATCATCATCATCATCATCATCATCATCATCATCATCATCATCATCATCATCATCATCATCATCATCATCATCATCATCATCATCATCATCATCATCATCATCATCATCATCATCATCATCATCATCATCATCATCATCATCATCATCATCATCATCATCATCATCATCATCATCATCATCATCATCATCATCATCATCATCATCATCATCATCATCATCATCATCATCATCATCATCATCATCATCATCATCATCATCATCATCATCATCATCATCATCATCATCATCATCATCATCATCATCATCATCATCATCATCATCATCATCATCATCATCATCATCATCATCATCATCATCATCATCATCATCATCATCATCATCATCATCATCATCATCATCATCATCATCATCATCATCATCATCATCATCATCATCATCATCATCATCATCATCATCATCATCATCATCATCATCATCATCATCATCATCATCATCATCATCATCATCATCATCATCATCATCATCATCATCATCATCATCATCATCATCATCATCATCATCATCATCATCATCATCATCATCATCATCATCATCATCATCATCATCATCATCATCATCATCATCATCATCATCATCATCATCATCATCATCATCATCATCATCATCATCATCATCATCATCATCATCATCATCATCATCATCATCATCATCATCATCATCATCATCATCATCATCATCATCATCATCATCATCATCATCATCATCATCATCATCATCATCATCATCATCATCATCATCATCATCATCATCATCATCATCATCATCATCATCATCATCATCATCATCATCATCATCATCATCATCATCATCATCATCATCATCATCATCATCATCATCATCATCATCATCATCATCATCAACATCATCATCATCAATATTTAAAATACTTATGTGAAATATGTAGAAATGTGTACAGTACGTAACAGTAATTTTTTTTTAGAAATAGCACTTCATACACTTATGAAAAAAATAAAATGTTTAATATGTTCTCGAAGTTTAATTTTCGATTTTTTTATATGTTATGTATAACAATATTCTTCAAAACATATTAAAGTATGAACAAAATTTTAGGTTTAGTATAGAAGAAAAGCATTAAAATGTGTGAAAAAAGTAGGTTTTCTGTATTTTTAAAATTGTTCCCGAAGGTCGTTTTTCTTAATTTTCACATATTTTATTCCTTATCCTGTTATAAATGTTTAGTGCAAATTTAATCAAAAAAATACGTTTTGAACTGGAGATATATTAAAAATAATATTTAAAGTATTATTTTTGGTCAATAAATAAATACAAATATTACTGAAACTATTTTATTTTCATGACAAATTGTTCCTTATTTATCTGTGTATAGAAAAAAATCATATTACATTACACAATTTTAAATAGAAAAGTTTGAAATTCGCGCGCTGGGGTATCATTTCACCTTTGTGAAATCCGTCACGTGACCTATGAGCTCTGAGCAATCCGTAGATTTCAATGCCGAACGTACCCTCAATAAGCCATAAAATCGAGGAACATAAGGGTCTTGAGGAATAAGGTTCTTGATATCTTTAACTAAGCTTGATTGTCTCAATTATTTAGTAGTTTGATATTTAACCGTGCTTAAGGGATTCTTCTTCATTTTTAGGTAAGCAGGATCTTCTACGCTCTATCTGTTTAAACTATAGAGTGGTAGGAAGATAGGTGCAGTTTGATTTTGTTGTTTGATTGGATAATATCGGGATATTATCCAATCAAAATACAAGATCAAACTACAACTATCTTCCTATCACTATATAGTTCAAACGGATAGAGTATAATATAGGATTGACTTTTCGAATATAATTATTAGGTTGTATTACTCTTATTGTATTTTGAATTCTGAAAGATTTTTTAATAACATGTATTATTTTACGGCGTAGATTGCTTCATATGTCAAACACTTACTGTAAATTATTATGAAATTATGGTATTTGTCACTTTTTTCCATTGTTTACTACTTGTTGTCTAATATGGATTACATCCTCGAGCCGTCATTTGTAAAATCGGTGCTGCCTGTATCGGACCGGAGACCGGTGTGAAGTTAGCAACGATTTTTTAGCAACGGAAACGATTCTGATCACTATTTCATGAAGGCGGCATACACGTTAATGTAATGGAATTTTCGGGGTTCTTGAGCAGTTTTTCGCTCAAAGAGTAGGATGCTAGGACTGCTAGTACTAGTATTACACTAAAATAAACCCAAAAAATAGGGGTGTAAGGGAGTAAAAATTAATTTTTTCATGTAATATCAGACAGTTCTGAGGAAAAATATTTATAGAACCCAGAAGAATCTTTGAGCCACTTTGTCGCTTAGAGGGTACCATACTGAGACCGATAGACTAGTATTACATGAAAATAACCCCACAACATAGGGGTGTAAGGGAGCAAAAATTATTTTTTTCATATAATATCAGACAATTTTGAAGAAAAATATTCATAAAACCCACAGGGGTCTTTGAGCCACTTTGTCGCTTAAAGGGTATCATGCTAAGACCGCTATGACTAGTATTACATAAAAATAATCCCAAAAAATAGGGGCGTAAGGGAGCAAAAATTAATTTTTTCATTTAAAATCAGACAGTTCTGAGGAAAAATATTCATAGAACCCAGAAGAGTCTTTGAGCCACTTTGTCGCTTAGAGAGTATCATGCTGAGACCGGTAGTACTTGTATTACATAAAAATAACCCCACAAAATAAGGGTGTAAGGGAGCAAAAATTATTTTTTTCATATAATATCAGACAGTTTTGAACAAAAATATTCATAAAACCCAGAGGAGTCTTTGAGCCACTTTGTCGCTTAGAGGGTATCATGCTGAGACCGCTAGTACTAGTATTACATAAAAATAACCCCACAAAATAGGAGTGTAAGGGAGCAAAAATTAATTTTTTCATTTAAAATCAGACAGTTTTGAACAAAAATATTCATAACACCGAGAGAGGTCTTTGACCCACTTTGTCGCTTAGAGGGTATCATGCTGCGACCGCTAGTACTAGTATTACATAAAAATAACCCCACAAAATAGGAGTGTAAGGGAGCAAAAATTAATTTATTCATATAATATCACACAGTTTTGAAGAAAAATATTCATTAAACCCAGAGTAGTCTTTAAGTCACTTTGTCGCTTAGATAGTATCATGCTGAGACCGCTAGTACTAGTATTACATAAAAATAATCCCAAAAAATAGGGGTGTCAGGTAGCAAAAATTAATTTTTTCATTTAAAATCAGACAGTTCTGAGGAAAAATATTCATAGAACCCAGAAGAGTCTTTGAGCCACTTTGTCGCTTGGAGAGTATCATGCTGAGACCGGTAGTACTTGTATTACATTAAAATAACCCCACAAAATAAGGGTGTAAGGGAGCAAAAATTATTTTTTTCATATAATATCAGACAGTTTTGAACAAAAATATTCATAAAACCCAGAGGAGTCTTTGAGCCACTTTGTCGCTTAGAGGGTATCATGCTGAGACCGCTAGTACTAGTATTACATAAAAATAACCCCACAAAATAGGAGTGTAAGGGAGCAAAAATTAATTTTTTCATTTAAAATCAGACAGTTTTGAACAAAAATATTCATAACACCGAGAGAGGTCTTTGACCCACTTTGTCGCTTAGAGGGTATCATGCTGCGACCGCTAGTACTAGTATTACATAAAAATAACCCCACAAAATAGGAGTGTAAGGGAGCAAAAATTAATTTATTCATATAATATCACACAGTTTTGAAGAAAAATATTCATTAAACCCAGAGTAGTCTTTAAGTCACTTTGTCGCTTAGATAGTATCATGCTGAGACCGCTAGTACTAGTATTACATAAAAATAACCCCACAAAATAGGAGTGTAAGGGAGCAAAAATTAATTTATTCATATAATATCACACAGTTTTGAAGAAAAATATTCATTAAACCCAGAGTAGTCTTTAAGTCACTTTGTCGCTTAGATAGTATCATGCTGAGACCGCTAGTACTAGTATTACATAAAAATAACCCCACAAAATAGGAGTGTAAGGGAGCAAAAATTAATTTATTCATATAATATCACACAGTTTTGAAGAAAAATATTCATTAAACCCAGAGTAGTCTTTAAGTCACTTTGTCGCTTAGATAGTATCATGCTGAGACCGCTAGTACTAGTATTACATAAAAATAACCCCACAAAATAGGAGTGTAAGGGAGCAAAAATTAATTTATTCATATAATATCACACAGTTTTGAAGAAAAATATTCATTAAACCCAGAGTAGTCTTTAAGTCACTTTGTCGCTTAGATAGTATCATGCTGAGACCGCTAGTACTAGTATTACATAAAAATAACCCCACAAAATAGGAGTGTAAGGGAGCAAAAATTAATTTATTCATATAATATCACACAGTTTTGAAGAAAAATATTCATTAAACCCAGAGTAGTCTTTAAGTCACTTTGTCGCTTAGATAGTATCATGCTGAGACCGCTAGTACTAGTATTACATAAAAATAACCCCACAAAATAGGAGTGTAAGGGAGCAAAAATTAATTTATTCATATAATATCACACAGTTTTGAAGAAAAATATTCATTAAACCCAGAGTAGTCTTTAAGTCACTTTGTCGCTTAGATAGTATCATGCTGAGACCGCTAGTACTAGTATTACATAAAAATAACCCCACAAAATAGGAGTGTAAGGGAACAAAAATTAATTTTTTCATTTAAAATCAGACAGTTTTGAACAAAAATATTCATAACACCGAGAGAGGTCTTTGACCCACTTTGTCGCTTAGAGGGTATCATGCTGTGACCGCTAGTACTAGTATTACATAAAAATAACCCCACAAAATAGGAGTGTAAGGGAGCAAAAATTAATTTATTCATATAATATCAGACAGTTTTGAAGAAAAATATTCATTAAACCCAGAGTAGTCTTTAAGTCACTTTGTCGCTTAGATAGTATCATGCTGAGACCGCTAGTACTAGTATTACATAAAAATAATCCCAAAAAATAGGGGTGTAAGGTAGCAAAAATTAATTTTTTCATTTAAAATCAGACAGTTTTGAACAAAAATATTCATAACACCGAGAGAGGTCTTTGACCCACTTTGTCGCTTAGAGGGTATCATGCTGCGACCGCTAGTACTAGTATTACATAAAAATAACCCCACAAAATAGGAGTGTAAGGGAGCAAAAATTAATTTATTCATATAATATCAGACAGTTTTGAAGAAAAATATTCATTAAACCCAGAGTAGTCTTTAAGTCACTTTGTCGCTTAGATAGTATCATGCTGAGACCGCTAGTACTAGTATTACATAAAAATAACCCCACAAAATAGGAGTGTAAGGGAGCAAAAATTAATTTATTCATATAATATCACACAGTTTTGAAGAAAAATATTCATTAAACCCAGAGTAGTCTTTAAGTCACTTTGTCGCTTAGATAGTATCATGCTGAGACCGCTAGTACTAGTATTAATTAAAAATAACCCCACAAAATAGGAGTGTAAGGGAGCAAAAATTAATTTATTCATATAATATCACACAGTTTTGAAGAAAAATATTCATTAAACCCAGAGTAGTCTTTAAGTCACTTTGTCGCTTAGATAGTATCATGCTGAGACCGCTAGTACTAGTATTACATAAAAATAACCCCACAAAATAGGAGTGTAAGGGAGCAAAAATTAATTTATTCATATAATATCACACAGTTTTGAAGAAAAATATTCATTAAACCCAGAGTAGTCTTTAAGTCACTTTGTCGCTTAGATAGTATCATGCTGAGACCGCTAGTACTAGTATTACATAAAAATAACCCCACAAAATAGGAGTGTAAGGGAGCAAAAATTAATTTATTCATATAATATCACACAGTTTTGAAGAAAAATATTCATTAAACCCAGAGTAGTCTTTAAGTCACTTTGTCGCTTAGATAGTATCATGCTGAGACCGCTAGTACTAGTATTACATAAAAATAACCCCACAAAATAGGAGTGTAAGGGAACAAAAATTAATTTTTTCATTTAAAATCAGACAGTTTTGAACAAAAATATTCATAACACCGAGAGAGGTCTTTGACCCACTTTGTCGCTTAGAGGGTATCATGCTGTGACCGCTAGTACTAGTATTACATAAAAATAACCCCACAAAATAGGAGTGTAAGGGAGCAAAAATTAATTTATTCATATAATATCAGACAGTTTTGAAGAAAAATATTCATTAAACCCAGAGTAGTCTTTAAGTCACTTTGTCGCTTAGATAGTATCATGCTGAGACCGCTAGTACTAGTATTACATAAAAATAATCCCAAAAAATAGGGGTGTAAGGTAGCAAAAATTAATTTTTTCATTTAAAATCAGACAGTTTTGAACAAAAATATTCATAACACCGAGAGAGGTCTTTGACCCACTTTGTCGCTTAGAGGGTATCATGCTGCGACCGCTAGTACTAGTATTACATAAAAATAACCCCACAAAATAGGAGTGTAAGGGAGCAAAAATTAATTTATTCATATAATATCAGACAGTTTTGAAGAAAAATATTCATTAAACCCAGAGGAGTCTTTAAGTCACTTTGTCGCTTAGAGGGTATCATGCTGAGACCGCTAGTACTAGTATTACATAAAAATAATCCCAAAAATAGGGGTGTAAGGTAGCAACAAATTATTTTTTCATATAATATCAGACAATTTTGAAGAAAAATATTCATTAAACCCAGAGGAGTCTTTAAGTCACTTTGTCGCTTAGAGGGTATCATGCTGAGACCGCTAGTACTAGTATTACATAAAAATAATCCCAAAAAATAGGGGTGTCAGGTAGCAAAAATTAATTTTTTCATTTAAAATCAGACAGTTTTGAACAAAAATATTCATAACACCGAGAGAGGTCTTTGACCCACTTTGTCGCTTAGAGGGTATCATGCTGCGACCGCTAGTTCTAGTATTACATAAAAATAACCCCACAAAATAGGAGTGTAAGGGAGCAAAAATTAATTTATTCATATAATATCAGACAGTTTTGAAGAAAAATATTCATTAAACCCAGAGTAGTCTTTAAGTCACTTTGTCGCTTAGATAGTATCATGCTGAGACCGCTAGTACTAGTATTACATAAAAATAATTCCAAAAAATAGGGGTGTAAGGGAGCAAAAATTAATTTTGTCATTTAAAATCAGACTGTTCTGAGGAAAAATATTCATAGAACCCAGAAGAGTCTTTGAGCCACTTTGTCGCTTAGATGGTATCATGCTGAGACCGCTAGTACTAGTATTACATAAAAATAATCACAAAAACTAGGGGTGTAAGGGAGCAAAAATTAATTTTTTCATTTAAAATCAGACAGTTTTGAACAAAAATATTCATAACACCCAGAGACGTCTTTGAGTCACTTTGTCGCTTAGAGGGCATCATGCTGAGACCGCTAGTACCAGTATTACATAAAAATAACCCCACAAAATAGGGGTGTAAGGGAGCAAAAATTAATATTTTCATTTGAAATCAGACAGTTCTAAAGAAAAAATATTCATAGAACCCAGAAAAGTCTTTGAGCCACATTGTCGCTTAGAGGGTACCATGCTGAGAAAAAATTAATTATTGCTCCCTTAGACTCCTATATTTTGGGATTATTTTTATGTAATACCAGTACTAGCGGTCTCAGTATGATACATTCTAAGCGACAAAGTGGCTCAAAGACTCTTCTGGGTTCTATGAATATTTTTCCTCAGAACTGTCTGATTTTAAATGAAAAAAATAATTTTTGCTTCCTTACACCCCTATTTTTTGGGATTATTTTTATGTAATGCTAGTACTAGCGGTCTCAGCATGATACCCTCTAAGCGACAAAGTGGCTCAAAGACTCTTCTGTGTTCTCTGAATATTTTTCCTCAGAACTGTCTGATTTTAAATGACAAAATTAATTTTGCTCCCTTACACCCCTAATTTGTGGGGTTATTTTTATTTAATACTAGTACTAGCGGTCTCAGCATGGTACCTTCTAAGCGACAAAGTGGCTCAAAGACTCTTCTGGGTTCTATGAATATTTTTCCTCAGAACTGTCTAATTTAAAATGAAAAAAATAATTTTTGCTCCCTTACACCCCTATTATTTGGAATTATTTTTATGTAATACTAGTACTAGCGGTCTCAGCATGAAACCCTCTAAGCGACAAAGTGGCTCAAAGACTCTTCTGGGATCTATGAATATTTTTCCTCAGAACTGTCTGATTTTAAATGACAAAATTAATTTTGGTCCCTTACACCCCTATTTTTTGGATTATTTTTATGCAATAATAGTACTAGCGGTCTCAGCATGATACCCTCTAAGCGACAAAGTGGCTCAAAGACTCTTCTGGGTTTTATGAATATTTTTCCTCAGAACTGTCTGATATTATAGGAAAAAAATAATTTTTGCTCTCTTATACCCCTATTTTTTGGGGTTATTTTTATGTAATACTAGTACTAGCGGTCTCAGCATGATACCCTCTAAGCGACAAAGTGGCTCAAAGACTCTTCTGGGTTCTATGAATATTTTTCCTCAGAACTGTCTGATTTAAAATGAAAAAATTAATTTTTGCTCCCTTACACCCATATTTTGTGGGGTTATTTTTATGACAAAGTGGCTCAAAGACTCTTCTGGGTTTTATGAATATTTTTGTTCAAAACTGTCTGATATCGTATGAAAAAAATCATTTTTGCTCCCTTACGTCCCTATTTTTTGGGATTATTTTTATGTAATACTAGTCATGGCGGTCTCAGCATGATACTCTCTAAGCGACAAAGTGGCTCAAAGACCCCTCTGGGTTTTATGAATATTTTTCTTCAAAACTGTCTGATATTATATGAAAAAATTAATTTTTGCTCCCTTACACCCCTATTATTTGGGAATACAATCTTATTTTCTTTTGTACTAGTTTATTCAGTTTGAAGGGCTAATAATTGTGTAGTTTTAATATGAGAGAGTAGGATGGGAGGGTTTGTTTATGCAAAATTAAAGTAGAATCATGGTTGTAATGGTTAATAGTGTTTAATAATTTATAGATACATTATTTGTAAAGTTTATTATTAAAATAATATCGTAAATACATATTTATACAAAAATTATAATATATTTTAATAACATTTCAGTGCTTCCTTTTATATAACATTTTGATAGCCGCTGGTTCACGTACTGCGATGACGACTTTATTGAACGGTAGGAACACATAACACTCCCTTTCTGGTTCTCTCTTATAGACCATTTCAAAAATTCAATGCGCATGTGCAAACTTGAGACAAAGATAACAAAAGTTAGTGCCGTATACCCATCTTTGTTTACGATATGACAGATGACAGTTCGATTATTTTTGTTATATAGTATTTGTTTCTTCATTAGAAAATTAATAATTGTAATTTTGAGGGGTACTATACGTTGCGTACCAGGTTGTAATAATATTTAAAAAAAAACATTTGATTTCATTCTTTTTCTCAAAATATGAACGGAAAAAAAGAGTGGATCAGACAGCAATGGATACCAAAGAAATTGATAAAATATGTGGAAATTGAATTTATTTTAATATTACTGGAAAGAAATCATCGCAAGATAAATATCCTAAATATTTTCCTGATGGTCGAATAATCTAAAATAAAAAATTAGGTTACTATATCAAATCTATCATATTAACATAATTTATAAATAACTGATGAATATACTCCATTTACTTCGATAAATTTTAATTTTCAGGATAAACATTTTACTTACTTTTTATTTAAATTCTTTTTGACATTTCTCGTACGCCGCCATTTAACAGCACTAAGTTTTTAGTTAAAAAATAAACACGTAGAGGTCGCGGACATTTTTGAAATGGTCTAGGCCTAGGGTACCTTTATAACCAGGGTATGGCCATGGGCCAAGATCGCCGCCATTGTCGGTATTTGATTTTCCTATTTATTTGTAATAAATGTGATATTATATTATAAAATAATATTAAATAATCACACTGTGAATTTAAAAAGGTAATAAAAATTAATTTATTTAAGATATATACAATTATTATTAAGACATTCATTTATAGGTTATGTAGAATATGTGATATGTGTTGTTATTATCACATCTAATTTAATATCAGTAGTTCTTAATTACATAATAATTATATATTCTAAACTTACCTTTTAAAAATTTAAATGATTGGGCTTAATATTGGTAATTTTTAGTTGTTTTCAGTGAAAGTAATCGTGGTGGGTATCTTAACAAACTACACAAGTAAATAAGATAAAATATATTAATTACACTTTAAATACATATTAAAATGATAATTAAATGTGTTTTTCATTAAAATAAAACAAATATCCACGAAAATACATAATAATTTGCGCAAGAACAACACATATAACAGATGTCCCGGTAATGGCGGACGAAACGTGAGCCACGCCATGGCCATACCCTGGTTATAAAGGTACCCTATCTAGGCCGGCTCTCGAGCGCCATCTGTTATTTTCTAAACTGAAATGCTGTAGCGAATTATACTCCCTCATTGTTGATGTCATGGCCCGTACAAATTGTGCATGCGCGTTATTTGTTGATGAAGGTCATGATTCACGTCACGAATAGTTGTGTGTTTGTGTTTGACCAGTGAGAGCTAAATAACTGCAGCAAAAGGTACTTAGTTTTCCTGTGAATAAAACATTGATAATAATATACAATGTCTTGTTGGGGAGGTGATAACGTGGTAAGTGTTAATTTCACGATTGCTTTGTGTGCACATAATGAATGTTATCTACTTTAGTTTTTGTTGTACTTATTATTATGTTAAAAATAAACACCGGCGATATATTGCGCTATAATTTTTTCGGTTAATTTAAAGAAAAGTTGCTTCATTTGGTAGCCATTTTAGTGGATATTGTTTATACGGGGAAAATATATGGTTACTAGATATGGACGAAAATGTAAATTTTGCAGTTTTTAGTTCCCTGCGATAAGGAAAAAGGAAGGTATAGGGATCTTGCTAAAAGTCATATACTTGCTGAATAAGCACAACAATGATAAAAAATTGATTATCGTCATTTGAAAGAACATACAAAGTGATAGTACAAACTATATACATACATTAATTACTTATTTCACATTTGGATGGAAGATGTTTGCAATAATAATAATTAATAATAAATTTTACATTAAGACTACAAGTATATAGGTAATTTTATTTATAAGTATTACACATAAATACATATGAAATACAAATTTTATACATTTAAAGCAAAAGCTCTAAGTCAGAGTTTCTCAACGCGGGCGGTACCGCCCACCAGTGGGCGATTTCTAATTTTTGATGGGCGGCAGAAGTTATTAGTATTTATCTGACAATTTGAAATTTGAAAAAAAAGATCTTCGATTTTTTTAAGTAAACTGCTACCTAATTTAAAATATATTTCCCACTACCGATATCGTAAGTAGGCTCTTAGGACGTTGTTTTTCGGAACGTACATATGTTTATAGGTTCATTTTACCGACAAGGTACCAGTTTCTATTGACAACGGGCATAAATAGATCCCTTCCTTCTTTACGCAGCTCCCCTGTTTTGTTAAATACCAACAATTGGATATTTTAAACTGGTGTGAAATTATCCGCTCTTTCTCATAATTTACTATTTTGAATTTAAGTTCTTTCAAATTGTTTTTATTTCATAAATACGTGACTTGTCAAATGTAGCAGATGACAGCGTTTTTTTTTTCTTCATCAATTTTCCAAGGAATACTAAAATCTTTTGTTTCAATGTGTCAATCAAAGAGACAAAATAAATCATCAGGAGTGGAAAAAATCTTATTTATATATATAATTTGAGAGGTAAATATCTTTGACCAGTTACGAACTTAATTCCCAGCCCTCACTTCTCTCGGGTAACAAATTTCCTCGACTGGTATATACTATTTTCCTCTGTTGTAGCATAAATAACTATTGTTAATCAGCATCAAATACAATAAGACACTCAAATTTTCTTTTTAAATTACTTATTAAATTTTTGATTTTTGAGATGCAGAACAACCAGATTAATGTTTTTTGTGCCCCATTGGTTGCAATATTTAAAAATACAGTGCATTAAAATTATCGCGAAATATACAGCTGGGCGGTAAGCAAATTGCGTCACTTTAAAATAGCAATAGTAGATGTCAGCTACTTTTCCTTGGGCTATGTTGGCCGCTCGCTTGTGGATTGTTGTTGTGGGATGTGTATTTGGTTAAGTATTTATCGGGAATTGGGTTGTAAAAAGGACCACTAAAAAGGAAATGGCGTTGAATAAATAATCTACTAGAAGAACGGCAGTACAAGCACCTGCGTGAAGCTGACCCCCCCCCCCCCATAGTTTTGTTATAATTAAATAAATAATGCTAGTAGATTGTGATTCGTTAGTGAACGAATGTACCACAAAATATTTCATTTGTTCCTTAACGGTTAATTAGTTATAACGATTTTTAATATGGGGGGCCAGCTTCACGACAGCCCCCCTCATATTATAATTTGTGATTTTTTCCTTCATGGAAGGTTTGTGATTCGTTAGTGAACGATTGTACCACAAATCATATCGTTTCTACCTTAATAGTTAATTAGTTATAATGATTTTTAATATGAGGGGCAAACTTCACGACAGACCCCCCCCCCCAATATTATAATTTGTGATTTTTTCCTTTATGGAAGGTTTGTGATTTGTTAGCAAATGATTGTACCACAAACCATTTCGTTTGTACCCGTATAGTTAATTAGTAATAACAATTTTTAATACGGAGAAACAGATTCACGGCAGACTTCTTAAATTCATATTTGCGATTATTTCTTGTCTATTCGATTTGTGATTCTTTTTTTAAAGATTTTAGCACGAAATAATGTCATTTATACTTTCACTGTTAATTATATAAATAATTTTGTTATGGGGAACCAATTTGAATGTAATTTATGTTAATATAAATACAGGTACCTGTTAAAGTATTAGTTATATATTAAGTACACATCGTTCATGTTAACTTTTCACCTCGTCTATTTTAATAATTTTTGCTATTACATACTCCTATGGCAGTATTTGTAAATATATTTTAGTCCAAAGAAATATAATATAAATATAAAGGAAAAAAAATTACGAAATAATCGTTTAATTTTAGCTTTTTATTTAACTTATTATATTTTCTTTAAAAAATCTCAAATAAACTAAAAAAAAATCTGATGTGGCCAGTACATACCCTCCCGTCAATTTCATGTTTAAAATAGCAATGAGCTATAAGTAAAGTATCACTTCCGATTGTTCGTTTGTAAACAAAATCTAATTTCTCGTTCTGCACAATGAAACGATCATCAATCACTGTTGTAGCTCTTTTTTTCCGGATCCTGCTCGCCTCAAGAATCTGCCAGTCTCCACAAAACGATTCCAGGCATCCTGAACAGTAGTGCGAGGTAAACGTACGAGACACATAGCGCTGACAACGACCACCCTCAATCAAAGCAACAATTTGAGCAACTTGTGCAACAGTTAATGGCATTGTTATTGCCTTAAAATTTTTCTTAACTGTCAAAAACAACTCCATAAACAATGAACCTACACTTACTTGAATTTTATCATAAATAAATTATAAGAAACGATGTGTAGTTTATAGCTGCGTGATTTACGGTAACATGTTGATGCTATTGAGAAGAGAATTTACCCTTAAAAATTAAAACTTAAGGTATTTTAGAATGAAATAAACTTCTTAAAGCATTGATAACTAAAAACAATCAGCTCAGTTTCATATTTATAGTTGTAAAATATTCGGTTAAGGGGATCTTTATAAAATATTTCAAAGTGGCCGGTTTTTTTTTATGCCGGTTAGTGTGTATATATATATATATATATATATATATATATATATATATATATATATATATATATATATATATATATATATATATATATCATTTTGCCACAATATTGTTTTAAAATTAAGAGTGATTAAAATGTCGCTATTTTTGGGATTATTTTGGATTTCACCGCTACGCCGCTATTTGCCTGAAATGTCGTTACCTGTAGCTGAGTTTCGATACAGCTGGCAACACTGCGTCACGTCTGTTTCTAACTAGGATACCTTTATAACCAGGGTATGGCCATAGGCCAAGATCGCCGCCATTGTCGGGCACATGTCAAACATACTGAGAATTCATTTCCCGATTTATTTGTAAGAAATGTGATATTATATTATAAAAGAATATTAAATAATCACACTATTATTATTATTATTGACATATATTTAGAGGTTATGTAGAATATAGGATATGGGTTGTTATAACATCTAATTTAATATCTGAAGTTCTTATTTGTATAAAAATTATATACTCCAAACTTACCTTTTAAAAATTTAAATGATTGTGCTTAATATTGGTAATTTTTAGTTGTTTTTAAATTTGTCAGTAATCGTGGTAAGTATCTTAACAAGATACAAGTAAATAATATAAAAATATTACACTTTAAATACATGTTAAAATGATATGTACATGTGTTTTTCATTAAAATAAAACAAATATTCACGAAAATATATAATAATTTGCGCAAGGACAACACATATGACAGAGGGCCCGACAATGGCGAACGAAACATGAGCCACGCCATGGTCATACCCTGGTCACAGTATAAGTAAGCCAATACAGTAGCGACACTCACTGTCGGCGTCTTTGATGTCAGCATCCGAACTGGGAAGTGCGAAGGGGGAAGTTTAGGAGGCGGGAATTAAAATCGCTTTCAGTTGTAGTTACGCAAAAGCGAATTTTTATTTAATATAAAATAGTTTTATTTTTCTATGTAGCCAAGGTAAGAAAAACACATATGTTTTATTTATATATTGTTTTATTACAGAATGTGTTTGTAAAATTAAAATGAATTATGACTTGAAATTATTGTTTTTTTAAGACCTTTTGTATTTTTGAAATTTCTGTTGATAAATTTCAAACAATAAAACAATCTCATACGACTATATAATTTTATAATATAATCATATGGAAATTTATAGCATGGATGAGCAAAATAAAACTGTTTAAAATTTTCAATTAAATTTGCTACAACATATTTTGTCAATGATATTGCATAAAAGTTTTCAAAAAAAACCTATATTCCAACTTTAAAATATAAATTATAAAATGTTGGCATTTGCAGACCACCAAATGTGTCTTGGGTTTTTGGGTTTTATTCTCATATACCCTAAAGTATAAATAAATTGATGTATTATCTACTTGCTGATGATCATTTGCAAATGATATGCATACGTCACATGAATGAACTTCTAGACATTTTTTTTTATAAAGTATCCGTCTATAATCATAATTTAATAACGATATATCAGAAGTATTATCACACTCAATAATTTTTGAATTATCAACTTTTGACTGAAAATCTGTTAACTTAGCATTATATTTATATTTTTTACGATACATCTTTACTAAAATAACAACTACTTAAAAACAATACTCTCAATTTAACAAATGATAACCTGTCACATCGATAAACAAGCAACAACAATATGCACACCTAGCAATATTTTAAATTTAGCTGTTTCGCGGTGTTCCACATTCGAGTTTAGGGATCATGCGCACAACGATTTTCAGGACGGAATTTTAGCTGAGTGTCGCTACTGTATTGGCTTACTTATACTGTGCCCTGGTTATAAAGGTACCCTGTTTTTAACCATAACATGCTGCTACTTGCGGAGACTTATGAACTAATCTTAAAGAAGAGAGAGCACGTAATATAATGTGTTAGGAAGGGGAAGCATGCTATGCTGTTTTTATATATAGCGGTAGCGGTAGTGTAGTAGCGTGTTTTGAAGCTGAGAGGAATATTTGGACAAGGAAATAAGTTCTGAAATGGTTTTGATCTAATATGAAATAGTATTTTTATTTATTTTTTGCCATTACAATTTAGTGAATAAAATTAATAGTATGTACTTTAACATGTACATATATTTAAAGTTCAAAAGTAAGGGCGAGAATAATATACGGTATAGTTGCGACAAAAATCAAGTATTACTTGTTTTAAATTTAAATAAGTAAAAAATAAATATATCACGGCTTATTACCTATTTCTGGGTGTGCCCATCTGCTTTGAACACAGATATCGGTAATGATGAAATATTTGCACCATGCGGGTGTGTAAAAAACATCTTTACGGTTACCATTTAAAAAAAATTGTATTCAGCAAAGTTTATTTTAGTCATCAAGGCGAAGTTTTTGAAGTAAAAACAAATATAACAATTTATTGATACTTTATGCGCATTTCGGCTTACGCCATCATCAGAAGTATTTCTGATGATGGCGTAAGCCGAAATGCGCATAAAGTATCAATAAATTGTTATATTTGAAACTACACCGAGTGTTTTTACTTCAAGTTTTAACAATGTTTCAACGAGTGCCTACGGTTAAATCGATCAATTTAAGCGAAGTTTTTTATTAATTGACGATTTTCACTCTGTGATCTGTGATTTTTAACTATTTATTTATTTATATTTTTAAATGTCCGTCTTTTATGTATCTACGCTTATCCACATGTGTACATTTTCCTTCAACTGGACCATTCTAGCCTAGAAGAAGACTATTGTATAATCGAAACGTCGGCGAGAATAAAATTGTAATATTGACTGCTAGTCCGAAATTTTATTAATTCCATCCCTAACACAGTCGAACATCGGTTTTTAAATTTAAATTTCAAATTTAATAAAAAGAATTCTGATGTGGCCAGCATATTACCTTCCGTCAGTACAAATTTTATACAAATAGTTCCTTCTAAAAGATTCTATTTATTTTCGTACATTACCTTCTGGCAGTTGTATGTAATTTATAAAAATTCCATACAGAAGAGTTTCTAGCAAAGGATCCTATATTTCTAGGAAATTATAACTCAAATATACTATGTCAATTGCACTTGACACACACCTTTCAATCAGAATTTTCTTAATGTAACAACTGTTTACAAAGTTATAGCATAGCTGGCTAATTTATGAAATTTAATTTCTTTATAATTTTTTAACTCTATATCAATTTAATATGAAATATAAAATGCAGTCAAATCGTATATAGAATAAAATATTCTTTAATATTTATAATAACATTGAATGTGAAAAAATTATATTTAACATCGTTTTTTCAAGAAAAACTATTAAAATCTTCAAATGAGGGTAGGTACTTCCGGTTGACCGATTATAACCAAAATCTAATCAGCTCTTCATATGGATGTAACGAAGAAGAATATTGTAATGTGCAGTGTCCGCCGTCGCCGCCACTGTCACCGCCGCTGTCCCCGTCGCTGTCGACGCCACTGTCGCGGGGTCGTGCGAGCGTCTATTGTTAGCGATGACTCAACGGACCTGTCTGAACCTGCTTAATTACGCGGTTGATGTAACCTATTGTATTTTATCTAGAATAATACTCTCGAATTCTCTGGAATAAAAATGCCAGGGTATATAAGCACCGTTAGCGAAAGCACTGGACAGTCTGATATAAATGAGCGTTGCGTGTAGAACAGTTGGTGATATAAACACATAGTAGACTAGTGGTGAATATAAATAAATACAGTTGTTTAAATAAATAAGTGATCTATACATTGTTTAAATAAATAATCTTAGTGTTTAAGTGTCTTATAATATTCTTAGTCTTAATTAGTGTTTAATATTTGTTTAATCGTAGTGTTCGTTATATTTATCATCTTTTAATTATATTTAATATCTATTTATCATTATAATAAACTTTTATTTCCATTAATAATAATTGT
Source organism: Harpalus rubripes (assembly GCA_963082715.1). Classification (NCBI taxonomy): domain Eukaryota; kingdom Metazoa; phylum Arthropoda; class Insecta; order Coleoptera; family Carabidae; genus Harpalus; species Harpalus rubripes. The sequence continues at coordinate 39,281,688 of OY720452.1, read as the reverse complement.
CTAATATTTACACTTCACCCAAATAAATAAAAACGTTACAATATGAAAAAATTATAATTTTTGTAATTGTAGTATTAGAGTTATCGCAGGCGAATTTTGTCGATGACGTAAACGTCGCGAGTCAGCTGACTCATCCACCATGTTGGAGTTACTTAAATCATTCAATATCAGCGTTACAGTATTATTAATTATAGAAGTTATCCATAATGACGGGTTGTTCTGTTCCAAATTGTGCAAATCATTTGAGAAATGGTTTTAATTTTTACAGGTACTTATGCAATACGTATATTTTTCTCTAAACTCAAAAATCTTAAGGAACCGTATTTTTTCTTGAATTATTATTTTAAATAAATATAATATGACAAATATGGAAGTTATATTTAATTATGAAAAATAGTTACTACATAAACTTGTAAGAAATGCACTTTTATTTCATAATTTACTGTTTACATTTTGGCACCAATATGGCGGACGAGTCGGCTATGTATTATCTAGTAGCTGTAGTCGTGAGCAGAGTAAACAAACGAGTCTCAACCTGTTTAATTACTTGCGGTCGCCTGATCCTTTATATTTGATGATATTATCGGATCGAATGTTGGAGAACCTTTTGGAAAACGACGCTGGACTATATAAACCCCGTCAGGGAAGATAGCCAGGCATTCTGCATTCTGATATAGGCATGCACGCATCGTGAAATAATAGTTGGTGATATAAATAGTCTATAGTTAGTCAACGAGTGGTGACCATAAATAAATATGTGTGTTTATTAAATAGTAATTTAATTAACTTTCCTACGTTTCGATTCCAAATAAATCATCATCTCTGTTTACCACGACTACATCTCCAATTATTTCTCATCATCCCTACAATCATACTAACAGTCAAGTAATACCAATAAATTTATAAATAAATATAGTTATATAAATATTATTTAAATAAATAATCTTAGTGTTTAATATTTAATAATATTCTTAGTCTTTAATTAGTTAATATTTGTTCATCACAGTGTTACATTATAGTCCTTAATATAGAGTTTTAAGGTCTAGTTTGAAAATAAGTAACCCATGTTTTAATTTGTTACTACGGAGGACCCCATTCTCTTTTCTCTGTCTAAAAAAGATCTGAGTAGAAGAGTATGAAACGTGGAATAAACAGAAAATTCATATTAAACTTTTGTATGAATATTCAGTCTTAGTTCTTAGCAAAATATAGGTACTTTAACTAAATATTTATTGAATATTATGAGCCTGTAAGTTTTGTAATGGGAACTGTTATCTACATGAAAAATAATTTTATCATTTCCGGTTTGACCGGAAATGTCATTTTTAATATTAAAGGAAAACAGATTTTTTATTGATAACCACATTCTGAATTCAACAATGTAAGTTAATTAATTAACATGAAAAAAAAAACAACTCAATTATCAACCTGAAACATAACTAAATATGTACTGTAGGCGGCGGATAGGGGTGAACATGGAGATTTAACATGGGATTTTAGTTTAATACAATTTCCTGTTTATTTTACGGTAAAAAAACTGTAGAGTGTAAAGTAGTTCAGAATTAAAAGTTGCATACAAAACTATTTTTACATTTTTACGACCCATAATCAATAAAATATTCTAATAATTTGTAACTTGTGTCTTACTCCAAACTTTCTTAGCCTCATATCTCGAAAATTATTGGTCCCATGTAAATTTTGTATCGAATATTTTTTGTGCAGATTATGGTAGTAACAAATTTTATAATAACCAACATTCACGTAAGCTCTATACGTCACGAGATATTTGAGAAAAACTGATTTTCGCCACCTTTGACACGATTTTGGAATGGATTTTTTTAAACAGTGTTTCTTATAGCGAAGGAAAATCTTCACTTGGATTTTTTTAGAAGATTGGCCTTTTCTTTGTATAAAGTAACTGGACTAATAGAAGAAAATAATCAGCTGTCTACAAAAATTTTGGCAAATCAATTAAATATTATTTAATTGTTAATGGTGCAGTTTTTGAAAATATGTCGTAATTTGTAATTTAAAATATATTAATTTTTTATTGATACTGCCTTTATTACTTTCTTAAGTTATTTATAGATTAGTTATCTAATTATAATGACAAATTCATTTGACAACCAATGTTGCATTTTATTTGGAACGATGTAGTATGTGTAACTAGTATTCATATCCATAGTAATACATTAATAACAGAACAGTAAATATTGGATCTTAGGTCTGGTTTATGATGAATTTAATTTATAAAGTTTGATTTATATATATATATATATATATATATATATATATATATATATATATATATATATATATATATATATATATTATTTGATTTGCATTTTATGTTACATAAGTATCGAATTTAATATTTCTTATACGGACAAATAATTGTAATTATATCTATTCTTTCTTTATATAAGGAATTTTGGGCTACGTATAGCTAACAGTCCCCTATTAGCAGACTAATGAAAACTATTGCATATTTTTTTGCTATTTATTTGCCAATTAATTACGACAATGTCCATGTAGGATTAATATGAGTGTGCATAGGTTCCATTTGGATCATAAACGATGTACATGAATCCATCTAATTTTTATTCAACAATTCCAAAACTATCTCAGTAGAAACATATAAAACGTATTGTAACAATAAAGCTTGAACTATAATAAACCAACGTAAACATTTCGGCTTCTTGTATCTCGCAGACCAGCCAGCGCTTTTAACCCATTAAGGATTAAGCATTGAAATAATAAAAAAAAAAAATTAAATGCATATGTTTATTTCTTACAAAATTACGTTAAAGAAGATATAGAAATTGTGATTGATATTTTTTACAGCTAGTTTTTCTGTTAAATAGTGTTGCGTTTACTCAGCTTTGCAAATTAATTGCTTTAGCAGAACCTTACAAACTACATTCTACCATAATTTTTAGACAATAATCAACCAGTATAAATAATATTTGTTTTAATTGCCACTTAATAACCGATTAAAACAATATTATTTGGGAATGAATCAATATACTTTACTTTTCATCAAAAATTACGATTTATATATTAATTGTTGTAGCAGAACCGTGCAAACTGCATTCTACCATTATGTTTAGACTGTAATAAACCTGTAAAAACAATATTTGTTTTAATTTCCACTTAGTAACTCAATAAAATATTATTTGAGAATGAAGTGGTAATTAAAACAAATATTGTTTATACTGGTTTATTACAGTCTAAACATAATGGTAGAATGCAGTTTGCAGGGTTCTGGTAAAGCAATTAATTTACAAACCTTAATTTTTAATCAACAGTAAGGTATATTGATTCATTCTCAAATAATATTGTTTTAATCGGCTACTAAGTGATAATTAAAACAAATATTATTTATACTGGTTGACTATTGTCTAAACATTATGGTAGAATGTAGTTTGTAAGGTTCTGCTAGCGCAATTAATTTACAAAGCTGAATTTTTGATGAAAACTATAAGTTATATTAATTCATTATCAAATAATATTGTTTTAATCGGTTACTAAGTGATAATTAAAACAAATATTGTTTATACTAGTTGATTATTGTCAAAACATTTTGGTAGAGTACAGATTGTTGCGTTCTGCTGGTGTAATTAATTTACAAAAATGTAATGTTTCTCTACTTTCAAATTGTTTTCAAGAATTTCATACTTATAAAAGATGAGTAATCACGCAAGTCCAAAGTTGAGTAAACGCAACATTATTTAACAGAAAAACTAGCTGTAAAAAATATCAATCACAATTTCTATATCTTCTTTAATGTAATTTTATAAGAAATAAACATTTGCCTTTAAAAAATTCTTATTATTTCAATGCTTAATCCTTAATGGGTTAAAAGCGCTGGCTGGTCGGCGAGATACAAAAAGCCGAAATGTTTACGTTGGTTTATTATAGTTCAAGCTTTATGTTACAATACATTTTATATGTTTCTGCTGAGATAGTTTTGGAATTGTTGAATAAAAATTAGATGGATTCATGTACATCGTTTATGCTCCAAGTGGAACCTATGATCGTACAGGGAAACTGCATGGATCCATATAAGTACTGATAGCTGCGCATTAATAAATAGAGTACGCAGCATTTAAAATTCAGATGAATACAGAAAATATAATTCTTATGTTAATGATAGTGGTAATTCGTATATTTTAATTATTTTTGCCTGGTTTTATTTAAATCTTCAGTAATTAATTGGCAATTAATTCATACACACTAATATTTTCGAATGTAAAGCATTACAGCCCAGGGGACTGCTAACTTGACTGTCAAGCTAGTAGTCCCCCCATATTTTTTTAAAAATAAGTGGCAATTAAATTGACATTGTGGTAATTAATTGGCAAATAAATAGCAAAAAAATATGCAATAGTTTTCATTAGAGTCTGCTAATAGGGGACTGCTAGCTATACGCAGCCGGAATTTTGTCCTACTCTTCTGAAATGTTCAAGATTCTTCCAATTCATTGACGGGATTAACTGTATTTCTTAATGTAATATTGATACATATACCTATAATTTTAAATACTTAACACTTAACTGTAATAATGCAGTAAGAAATATTAAGTAATATCAATTGGAACAATTTTCAAATACACCGGACTGTAACTCTTGTTAAAAAAATTATAAAAATATGAGTATTACACTAAAAGGTTAGTCGTACTTCATTATATTCATTGTTTCAAGAAAAAAAGTGAGTGTTCCAAGCTAACCGCAAGGAGGGGTATATGGAACACAACGTTTTTCTTATGAAAAATGAAGACAGGTGTGCCTGTAAGTGACTTGGAACACTATTGTTTTTAATTCATTTTTTTATTATCACCATAAATATTAATATGTAATAAATTAATTAGGGTCAGTCTATTCCAAGTACATATTATTTTAAAAATATTACTTTTTATTGGTAAAATAGTACAAATGAAAAACTATAAAATTTAAAAAAAACTGATGTGGCCAACACATGACCTGCCGTCAATTCCATGTTTGAAATAGCAATGAACTTTAAGTAAAGTATCACTTCCAGTTGATCGTTTGTAAACAAAATCTAATTTGTTTCAATAAATAGAAAAATTTTGGATTATATTTTATAATGTTTTTCCTCGAAAATCTGTTATAAGCTCCAAATTAAGTACCACTTCCGGTTTATCATATAGGTATCAAAATCTAATATTGTTTCAAATTATACACGAGTTTTAAATACCAAATTTGAAAAGTTTTGAATCATGTTTTAATATATTTTTTCAAAAAAATCTGGTTTTAGCTTCCTGTAAAGTAGTTTATCAATTTTATAAAACATTTAGTAAGTCGTTCTCATTAATATATAAGTCTTAGATACCAAATTTGATAAGTTTTGGATTGTATCAATTTATTTTTCACGAAAATATGTTCAGAGCTTCAAATAAAGTATTACTTCTGGTTTATCAATTTTAACCAAAATCTAATATGTTGCTTCCCTTTATATAAAAGTCTTAAATACTAAATTTGTTTTGGAATATATCCTATTATATTTTTCACGAAAATCTGTTCATAAGTATTACTTCCGGTTTATCAGTTTTAGAAGAAATCTAACATGTCGTTCTCATTATTATAAAAATCTTAAATACCAAATTTGAAAAGTTTTGGAATATGTCATAATATATTTTTCACGAAAATCTGTTGAGAACTTTAAGTATCATTTCCGGAAAATCAATTTTAGCCAAAATTTAATGTTGTTCGTCTTCATATAAAAGTCTTAAATACTAAATTTGACAAGTTTTGGAGTATATCATAATATATGGGCTTCAAGTAAACAGTCGCTTCCGGTTATCTAATTTTACCCAATATCTAATCAACTCTTTATATGAATGCAAAAAGCTTAAATACGGAAAATAGAAATATTTGGAAGTTTGTTATAAGAGTTATCGTGGACGAGAAAATCGTCACACACACACACGCAAACACACGAACGCGCACACACACACGCACGCGCACACACACACGCGCGCACACACACGCACACACACACACAAACACACACACACAAATACACACACACAAACACACACACAAACACACATACACAAACACACATACACACACACAAACACACATACACACACACACGCACACACAAACACGCACACACAAACACGCACACACAAACACGCACACACAAACACACGCACACACACATACACACGCACACACACATACACACACGCGCACACACACACACACACACACACACACACACACACACACACACACATACACACACAAACACACACACACACACACACACACAAACCCACACACATACATACATACATACATACATACATACATACACACACACACACACACACACACACACATACATACACACACATACACACATTCACACACACACACACTCACACACACATACACACACGCACAAACAGACACGCGCGCTCGCGCACATACACACACACATCATCGTAAAAATAGTAATTCATGCTTATTTACTGAAAACACCATCGAAATTTTGGCACGATTACATTGCTTCCCTTACCTACGGTATGACGGGAGATAAAAGTCTGATTAATCGCCCTTATTAATATTTTTGATAGCTAAATAGCTATTATACTATTTAGCATCGTTGCTATTAACCTGTCCGCGAATATCTAATAAAAAAATAATTAAAATGTCCATAACAATAACGGAAATGTCAAACTTGAATCTGTCATTCCAGTATTAATTTTAGGTTATATTTTGAACGAAATTATGGTTTCATATTTAATTTCAAAGATAAAATAAATAAATAATACTTATATTAACATAAAATATAGAAAAGATTTTTCCAGTAACTTGAAATGGTACGGCGCGTTATCCATAACAATCAAAGTTGGCTCTTGGAAATTAGGTAGCAACTGTTCCGTCAACCATTTGTTAAAATTCTCTGCATTCATTTCTCCGTGGTAATTTGATGTTTTAGACTTTTCCGCAAACACTAGCGAAGAATTTGGAATAAATCTTTTTCTGCCGCCAGCACCTAAAACAATGTATCGTCTACCTTCTCCCGCTGGTTTGTTTTTCACAGATTGAACTGTGTCGTCTTGCCAGGATTTTCTTTTGCTTCCTCTTGCGAAAATCCAAGTTTCGTCGAGAAATACTACATAACATGGATCAATTGAAGTTTTATTTTCCATGTATGCACGTAAAAATTTGATGCGCTGGTCAACGACATAATTTTTTTCACAAAGAGAACGTCTGTTATCATCTGTTTTATATTTAAATCAAGTGTCAAGGGGTACTGCATTTAGAGTAGTCTTCCCGAATGAAACTGTCCCTCTCTTTTAATGCAGCCAGCAAAGATCTCAAAGTAATACTAGTATGTTGTCCTACAAAGCAAGTTAAATGACGTATTTTGAAGCACTTCATATTGATAAATGTAATAGCTAAGTTGTACTTACTATTCGTATACATTTCATAAATTCGTCGTCTGATTGTTTCAATTGTAAAATTTGTCAACGTTTTACGAATACTCGTCTTAGCTCTAAGTTTTCTAGGTGAAATAAGTGTGGAACAGCTGGCTCGTGCAACTTCATCCTTCCGTACAACCCGCCGAACTGTAGAAGTAGAAATGCTAATTTTCAAAGCATTAGCAAAAAATTAATAATAATAATAATTATAATGTAAGTACCTACCTCTTGGCCGGCCGTTAATGAAATCAGCGGTCCACAGTTATCTCGTTCTCGTGTGAAGTAATTCACCAAATTCAACACTAATTCTTGACCTTTGCTTCTTAATATTATTCCAGGCATTATGTACAACCCGACAAAAGCAACAAAATCAAAGAACAAAAAAGCTAGTAATAATAACTATGAGTATTAATAATAACAAAACGTTCAAAAAGAAATCATTAAAAGATACACTATCGTAAACCACAAGAGTATTATATTATTATAACCTCGAACTCTCAAACTCAAACATCAAAATAATGTAAACAGGTCGTTGATTATAAAACAATGGTCTTCGTTTGAAATTATTAAATTAATCCATTGTCATAAGTATTCAATATTGAAGTAATTTATAAAGATGCTAGCATGAAAAAATTACTATTTAACTTTTTTCTTTCATAAATAACTTAATTTTAAAGTATAAAAGTATGCTATTAAGATGAGACTGAAGCTAGCAGCCGATTCGTTAAGTAAAATACTTTGGACAACCCTGGTGCTACAATCCGTAACAACTTAACTACTGTATTTACTATAAGATTATACACGTAATATCAAATGTAATAAAGTAATATTTACGGGGTTATTCTGCATATATCTTTTAATATAGAGCAACGTCGAAAATTTCAAATTTCAGGGGATGAGCGTAACTTATAACACAGTATATTATTTAATAAATGCAAGAGAAGAGTTGAGAAAATTAACGACCCTTACAACCTGTAATATTAACTAATAAAATCATATTCACAGGGTATATTTAGCATACTTCCCTTATTATAGAGAAACATTAAAAGTTTCGAATTTCAGGGGATTATATTATTTAATAAATGCAAGAGAAGAATTGACAAAATTAACTACCTTTAGAACCTGTAATATTAACTGTAATAAAACCATATTCACAGTGCATATTTAACATACGTACATACATACAGTTTTGAAATTCAGGGGATGAGGGTAACTTATAACACATTATATTATTTAATAAATGCAAGAGAAGAATTGACAAAATTAACCAGCCTTAGAACCTGTAATATTAACTGTAACAAAACTATATTCACATGGAATAATTAGCATACTTCCCTTATTATAGAGAAACATTAAAAGTTTCGAATTTTAGGGGATGAGGGTAACTTATAACACATTATATTATTTAATAAATGCAAGAGTAGAATTGAGAAAATTAACCACCCTTAGAAACTGTAATATTAACTGTAACAAAACCATATTCACAGGGTATATTTAGTATACATCCCTTATTACAGAGAAACATTAAAAGTTTTGATATTCAGGAGATGAGGGTAACTTATAACACATTATATTATTTAATAAAAGCAAGAGAAGAATTGAGAAAATTAACCACCCTTAGAACCTGTAATATTAACTGTAACAAAACCATACTCACAGGGTATGTTTAGTATACATCCCTTATTATAGATTAACCTTAAAAGTTTCAAATTTCACGGGATGGGGGTAACTTATAACATATTATATTATTTAATAAATGCAAGAGAAGAACTTACAAAATTAACTATCCTTAGAACCTGTAATATTAACTGCAACAAAACCATATTCACAGGGTATATTTAGCATACATCCCTTATTGTAGAGTTACATTAAAAGCTTTGAATTTCAAGGGATGAGGGTAACTTATAACACATTATATTATTTAATAAATGCAAGAGAAGAGTTGAGAAAATTAACCACCCTTAAAACCTGTAATATTAACTGTAACAAAACCATACTCACAGGGTATGTTTAGCATACATCCCTTATTATAGATTAACCTTAAAAGTTTCAAATTTCAGGGGATGAGGGTGACTTATCACACATTATATTATTTATTAAATAATATAATGTGTTATAAGTTACCCTCATTCCCAGAAATTCGAAATTTTTAATAAAACTCTACAATAAGGGATGTATGCTAAATATATCCTGTGAATATTTTTTTGTTACAGTTAATATTACAGTTTCTAAGGGTGGTTAATTTTGTCAATTCTTCTCTTGCATTTATTAAATAATATAATGTGTTATATGTTACCCTCATCCCTTGAAATTCAAAGCTTTTAATGTAACTCTACAATAAGGGATGTATGCTAAATATACCCTGTGTATATGGTTTTGTTACAGTTAATATTACAGGTTGTAAGGGTGGTTAATTTTCTCAACTCTTCTCTTGCATTTATTAAATAATATAATGTGTTATACGTTACCCTCATCCTCTGAAATTCGAAACTTTTAAGGTTAATCTATAATAAGGGATGTATGATAAATATACCCTGTGAGTATGGTTTTGTAACAGTTAATATCACAGGTTGTAAGGGTGGTTCATTTTGTCAATTCTTCTCTTGCATTTATTAAATAATATAATGTGTTGTAAATTACCCTCATCCTCTGAAATTCGAAACTTTTAAGGTTAATCTATAATAAGGGATCTATGTTAAATATACCCTGTGAGTATGGTTTTGTTACAGTTAATATTACAGGTTCTAAGGGTGGTTAATTTTGTCAATTCTTCTCTTGCATTTATTAAATAATGTAATGTGTTATAAGTTACCCTCATCCCTTGAATTTCAAAACTTTTAATGTGTTTGTATTAAAATTTATAATAATGATATATAATTTAACACAAAATATAAAATTTATCCTTTTACAATATTACAATGCTGGGAAACGTATGTTAAAATTTTTCATTTTAATTTTATTATTTTGGTAACTAAGAATGTATGTAGTTTTTCTACGATATCAAACGATTTACGTCATAATTAGGAAGTTACTAAATTTTATAGCTAATAAACATGAGACCGAATCTTTTAATTTTGTGATTGTTGGCCATTATGCGAGCCAATGTAAAATAATATATGCATTAAAAAGTGTTGCAAAACACTGACTGGAGAATAGTATTATACATTATATACTATGCTTCGCGAAAAAATTGTTATAAACTCCGAGGAAAAGTAATCAAAGATATTATGGTGTGCTGTGTATAATGCACAAGCATAATTATTATTTCGGTTTATCTTCCGGTAAGTAATAATCGTATTAGAGGTATCGTGTACTGTAAGCTCAAAAATTAAGATTTATGAAACAATGATTTGCAGACCGTATTGAGTTAGTTGTATTTATTACTAATGAATTCCGATTAAGTTAATCGGCTCTGTTTTGCAATTGTAACTCTCTAGTTAATTCCTTTATCAACAAACTGGTTAAAAATTTGGACCAATGAAGTATGTTGCTATATGTTTAACAAGAACATGGATTTTTAGATTTCATATCTAAATATATTGGATAATTTTTTTCCCATTCGTTACAAAATAGGCCCGATTGTCTAATTTAATTTAATGTTATCATAAAACAAAAAAATATATATATCTTATTTCCTCATATATGAGTATAAAAATGAAAAATATATACAAGAGGTGTTCAATCTTTTCTACTTACGCGACCTACTTTAGCATACCAAGTTACTTGGCGATCGACAGAAAATAAATTGGAAGAAAATTATATATATATATATATATATATATATATATATATATATATATATATATATATATATATATATATAAACTATTATTCACGAAAGATGACTATTCAAGGTCATTTGTGAGCCGTCTGATATAATATTACTTGCAGATAACTTCACTACATTTAATATGCATAGGCGTGCAACATGATATATTTATAGGCACATTTTAACTGAAAAAATAAGAGTAATTCATTTGAAAATTATGTCTTTCTAAATAATGCCTTTCTAAAAGATTTATGTTCTTCACTTATGTTTTTGCAAAATACAAAAACAGACTTAAGTTACAAACCAAGGAATAATAATTTGATTTAAACGTCAACGCCACTGGTTAAATATTAGCACAGAGGGCAGTGCAGTAGACAATTAGGTATCTGTAATTCTACGACATATGTCGTTATTATTTATAGTGTGTTAGAAAGTAATGCCACTATTTACGTATATCTGTCACACCACATAAATTAAATAGACATAGGTCAAATAATCTTTTTCTTTCTAATACAAAATGTTAAGCTACTGCTCTAAAGGGATGTGTATTCTTTCTTCGAACAAATAACCTTGAATAGTCATCTTTCGTGAATAATAGTATATATATATATATATATATATATATATATATATATATATATATATATATATATATATATATATATATATCGTATTTTTTAACGTGAAACATAGGATTTGCAATATCTATAGTAACTAAATGACAGATTTAAAAATCAAAAATGTAAAGATCCCGATTACATTACTGAAATTAAATCTTAAATCTTTTAAATTAAGAAATAGGTCAACATTTTATTGGAGTTTATGAATATACATACAATGGAAATATTAAATAGGGGAAGCCAGGTAGAAAGGCAAAACCTTGAAAGCCAATTTTCAAATATTTAAACTACTTTACCGACACTACTACGCTGTTGACATCTGTGACAGGAACGTTGAACTATTTCTTGAGGATCTGCCATTAAATATCGACGGTTTTGGAGTTATTTTTTGTAGCGATTTTTAGCTAATATACAAAGATATCTACTATGGAAATCGTATATTACTCTATATTTTTGTGTTGGCTATTTCCTGAATGTGTTTCTGTTTTATAATATCAAGTCTTAAGTCACATTTCAAATATTTTCTCTTATGTCCGTTGCATTTCTTCAACCAAAACACATTCAGGAAGTAAAGACAACAATATAATTGAATTATTCTTAGTTTTATTGCCTCTTCTTCAAACAGAAAACTGAAAAATCGTTCCCAAAAATATATATTTTTGCTTATGCAATTTGCACGACTCAAACGCCCCCTTAATCTATAATAAGGGATCTATGTTAAATATACCCTGCGAGTATGGTTTTGTTACAGTTAATATTAGGTTCTAAGGGTGGTTAATTTTGCCAATTCTTCTCTTGCGTTTATTAAATAATATAATGTGTTATAAGTTACCCTCATCCCCTGAAATTCAAAGCTTTCAATGTAACTTTACAATAAGGGATGTATGATAAAAATACCCTGTGAATATGATTTTGTTACAGTTAATATTACAGGTTGTAAGGGTCGTTAATTTTCTCAACTCTTCTCTTGCATTTATTAAATAATATACTTTGTTATAAGTTACCCTCATCTCCTGAAATTTGTAATTTTCGACGTTGCTGTATTTTAAGAGATATATGCAGAACAACCCCCGTAAATATTACTTTATTACATTTGATATTACGTGTATAATCTTATAGTAAATAAAGCAGTTATATAGATTATAGCACCAGGGTTGTCCAAAGTATTTTACTTAAGGGGGCGTTTGAGTCGTGCAAATTGCATAAGCAAAAAAATATATTTTTGGGAACGATTTTTCAGTTTTCTGTTTGAAGAAAAGGCAATAAAACTAAGAATAATTCAATTATATTGTTGTCTTTACTTCCTGAATGTGTTTTGGTTGAAGAAATAAAACGCACATAAGAGAAAATATTTGAAATGTGACTTAAGACTTGATATTATAAAACAGAAACACATTCAGGAAATAGCCAACACAAAAATATAGAGTAATATACGATTTCCATAGTAGATATTTTTGTATATTAGCTAAAAATCGCTACAAAAAATAACTCCAAAACCGTCGGTATTTAATGGCAGATCCTCAAGAAATAGTTCAACGTTCCTGTCACAGATGTCAACAGCGTAGTAGTGTCGGTAAAGTAGTTTAAATATTTGAAAATTGGCGTTCAAGGTTTTGCCTTTCTACCTGGCTTCCCCTATTTAATATTTCCATTGTATGTATATTCATAAACTCCAATAAAATGTTGACCTATTTCATAATTTAAAAGATTTAAATGTTTCACTTAGTTGGCATTTTAAACATAGTTTTCATCTTAAAGGCATCATCATTGTGAATATGCGAAAGGAAATAATTTGACAGAAAGTAATTATACTTATTGAGTAATAAAAAATAATTTGTTTTATTTCGCTCTATTAATCGTTTTGTTTCAGTAATGTAATCGGGATCTTTACATTTTTGATTTTTAAATCTGTCATTTAGTTTCTATAGATATTGCAAATCCTATGTTTCACGTTAAAAAATACGATATATATATATATATATATATATATATATATATATATATATATATATATATATATATATATATATATAATTTTCTTCCAATTTATTTTTTTGCAACACTTTTTAATGCATATATTATTTTACATTGGCTCGCACAATCACAAAATTAAAAGATTCGGGCTCATGTTTATTAGCTATAAAATTTAGTAACTTCCTAATTATGACGTAAATCGTTTGATATCGTAGAAAAACTACATACATTCTTAGTTACCTAAATAATAAAATTAAAATGAGAAATTTTAACATACGTTTCCCAGCATTGTAATATTGTAAAAGGATAAATTTTATATTTTGTGTTAAATTATATATCATTATTATAAATTTTAATACAAACACATTTAATTTCTTAAAATTACGCAAAGTTATGAAAATATGAAAAGGTAAATTGTTCGAAAATTCTAATAGGATTATTGTAACTGTGATTAGTCCTATCATTAGCCGCCCGTAATGCAGGAGAAACCGAAATAAGGATGCCTGTGGTTTATCTTCTTGTGTTGCCGAAATACTACAATATCAATACACAACAGATGCCTTGCCTACAGAAATACCTCATTATATGATGCCGCTAGACTATAATTATTTTTTATAATCTTGGTCGGTCAGTTTTTCTTCAGAGATAACGTCTATATTTAAATTTACATCTAGCTGTTATAAATTAAAATTTAATAAAAATGATATGTATTTTTTATATAATTTTTATTAGTTTTTAAAAGAAAAAAATACTTTTTTTGTATTTGAATAAAAAAGCATGAAATCAAATTACATATAAATATTATGAAATCATACATTAAAAGTGAAATGCTACAGAAATGAATAGTTTGCTGTTGCTGCGTCGCTGGTTATAAAAGCTTTTATTTGCCAGTTATAAAACCCCAGGCGCTGGGTAAAAGTTGGCCTGAAGAGTCTCTTATTTTTTTGTTTACGTTCATTTCTTCATCTCAGGCACGAACCTTAGTACAGACGAGAACCATCCAATTGCCCTCTGTTGGTTCATTTTATAAGAAAAAATACAATAGTTCATAGTTTGGCCGATATTACTTCATGTCGCTTTTTCGAAACCCCCCCTTAACGAATCGGCTGCTATATATCTTCAGTCTCATGCTTTTAAGGGCGCCGTCGAATACAGTCCAATCGTAATTCCCTTCGTTTGATTGAAGGAATGCATAAAAGCAACTGCACTTTTGTTTATTGTTTTTGAGAAATGTAAATCTAATGGTTCAACTTATATTCAATTTTTTATTAACAATAATATTGTTTATAATAATAACTCATGCATTAAAAGAAAAAAAAAACGGATTCAAAATATGTTCATTCTATGAAGATAAATATTTTATAATGAATAATGAAAAAAAAAATTAATACAATAAGTAATTGTTATAAACGAATGGAATTACGATATTTCCTATACTGTAATGTAAATTTAGTGCAGCGTTTTGTCGGAGCGCGCTTCTGGAGCTCTGCTGTCGTTCTCCCTACACCGCTCTCGTCACCACCGCATCAGGTTATACACAGCTATAGACAGGAGAGGAAACGATTTCGCATGAAATTTAGTTGGCCCGATTAGAGGTTAAGAGCATCAGTTTTAAAATTTTATGCGCTACTCTTATTATAAAACGGTTAAAACTAAAAATTGAAAACAAAACTGGCGTTTAAAATCAAAAAAACGATCGGCGGCTGCTTTAAAGAGGCGAAAAAATGCTCTTCTTCGATAAAAGAATCTACAAAAAAATATAAATTTGTATAAAAATACTACTAGAAAATTTTAGTTAGTTTCCAAATCAAATTCCACAAAATTATGACGTATTAATTACATAATTAAATTTTGAAAGATGTCACATACAAATGGGGCACTATAGCTACTGGTAGTGCAGGTTCGCACAGAGGAGAATAATTGATTTATGCACATTAAAATATGTGTACAGGACGTGTCATTTTCAATGTTTTTTAAAGGTATTTTGGATAATATTAGTGATAGAGCAAAACCGTTTGCACATTCCAAAGTCAACTTATCAAGAAAAGTTTAATAATCACCACAGAAATTTTCATCCTCTTTTATTTCTGTATGCTACAGGCAAATACTTTATTTTGTTTTAAAGGTAAATAAAACATGATGTATTAATTTTTTGGGCTAAAAAAATTTAAAATTATTATTTTCTTTTGTTTCTTTACAATTTCCAATTTTTTCAGCCCAAAAATTAATAATTCATGTTTTATTCATGTTTAAAATAAAAGAATGTAGACTTTTTATATATTATTAAAAGCTTATAAAATAAGCAAAAAGATGGCTATTTTCAACATAAGATTCCATTTAGAAAAATCGTAAGTTTGTGTTATATCTCGAGAATTAATAAGTTTTGAAAAAATCTAATTTGACCAATTTATTCTACATAAATAACGGTACACAATTTGTTTAAACAACTGTCATAATAAATTTAAATAAGGTATGAGATATTATCGAAATTAGCAAAAAATGAGTTTTTGCCTGTAGCTCTGAAACAAAAGAAGATCGAATATATCTGTGGTGACTATTAAACTTTTCTTGAAAGACTAATATGGAATGTGCAAATGTTTTTGCTCTTTCGTTAATATTAAGTAAACAAATAGAAAAGTCTGTAATACGAAATTTTGAATTATATTTTATTAACTATATTTTTCCTCGAAAATCTGTTAAGAGCTCCAAATTAAATAACACTTCCGGTTTATCATATACGTATAGTCAAAATCTAATATGTTATTTCAAATTATATATGAATTTTAAATACCAAATTTGAGAAGTTTCGGATTATATTTTAATATAACAAGAATAATACCTACAATCTTTTAGCTATTGTTCTGTATTTTAATATATTTTTTCACGAAAATCTGTTTATAGCTTTCAGTAAAGTACTACTTCCAGTTTATCAAATCAAATCTAATATGTCGTTCTCATTAATATAAAAGTCTTAAATCCCAAATCTGAAAAGTTTTGGATTATATCATAATATATTTTTCAGGAAAATCTATATACAGTTTCACATAAAGTATCACTTCCGGTTTATCAATTATAGCCAAAATATAATGTTATTCCCCTTGATATAAAAGTCTGATATACTAAAATTGAAAAGTTTTGGATTATATTTTAATATAGTTTTTCATTAAAAACTTTTATGGGCTTTAAGTAAAGTATCAATTTCGGTTGTCCAATTTTACCTAAAATCTAATCAACTGAATCAATATGAATGCAGAAAGCTTAAATACGGAAAATAGATATTTTTGGAATATTGTTATAAGAGTTATTGTGGCGGAAAAAAATGTCTTACACACACACACGCAGACATCATTGTGAAAATAGTAAAAACGTTATGGGGATCCTAATTCGTGCTTATTTGCTGAAAACTCACCATCGAATTTTTGGGTCGATAGCATTACCTCCCTTACATAAGGTATGACGGGAGGTAAAAACAAAAATATCGATAATGAGACTCCTGTACTCTAACTTAATAACCATTAGTTTTTTTTTAAAAATCTTTCATACGCAGATGTTTCTTTTGGTCTCGATTTTATTATTTATATAAAGTATTATTTTGTAACTTTAATAATAGAGAAATTATAAGGAGGGGAGTTTCTCTAGATATATCCTGTATAAATATTAATCCTTAATTATGTTTATAATAATACAATTTTTCTTGAAACCAAGAAAAATAAATACTTTTGTTTTTCTTGAAGTACGAACGAATAGAGTGTAGAGATGTTTAATATTGTCTTGTACAACATAAATTAGACAGGAATACAGAATGTAATATTGTTTATTATTTAGTAACATACATTTGAATTATTTTATATTATATGACAGCTGTTTAGAAAACAAAACCTAACAATAACTCGATACATAACACCCCTTCTTCCTAGCTGGTGACATAGTTTTTCAAATACGCAGGTGGTTTTATCGTTCTTTTTGTTCGTGGCATGGTCTGCAATGGTTGTGGTGGTACAGATAAAGATGCAGCAGGTTCTTTTGTACTCATTGGTGTAGATGACGTTGAATTTTCAGCTTCTTCTGATGGTGTTCGGCCTACCATCAGATCAACATGGCGTCGAATGGATTGTCCCCCCGATGTTTTCGCTTCATAGGAAACAGGGCCTTTTTTCTTTGTATAGTTGCTGGCACTCATGGAAACGTGAACCCATAGCTTCTAACAGAATCTGGTTGGTCTAGGCTGTAGTCAGGATGTAACCTATCTAAACATGTTTTTATTCTTCGTCGCATAAGTAATTCTGCTGGACTAAATCCAGTAGTCGTTGACGGCGTGACGTTTTGAGCAAGTATGAAATTTGCTAGTCTTTGATTCCAGTTTCCATTAACAATTCGTTTTAGTGACCCCTTCGTTGTTTGACCCATTCGCTCTGCTTGTCCATTACTGGCTGCATGATATGGTGATACTAGAATTGATCGAATTAGATTTCGTTTTACAAATGATTGGAATTCGTTCGATTTAAATTGAGGTCCGTTATCTGATACTATCGAATCAGGAATACCGTGTGTTGCAAACACCTCAAGCAGTGTTTCTATAACAGCAGCACTTGTTGTTGAAGACATGCGTTTTACCTCTAGCAATTTTGAATGAGAATCTACTATTATGGGGAACTCTTCACCTTGATATGGGCCTGCGAAATCTATATGTAAACGTGACCATGCGTTTCCTTGTGTTTTCCAAGGATGAATGGTCCTCATCCTTCGACCACCATACATATGAGCGAGCTAGAGCTTTTATTCGAACAATACCTGGGTGTGCGATGTGTAGCTCTTGAAGTACTCGTTTACGTGCATCATTTGGAATAATCACACGATGTCCCCATAATAAACAATCTTTATTAATAGAAATCTCATGTTGTTTAGTACAAAATGCCTCAAAACGTTCAATTGATTTGGCAGGCCATCCCCTTTCCACGCTGGTAAAAACTCTAGATAAAATTTGATCTTTTTTAATATACTTAGATCAAATACAGTGAGTGGTGATTGAGTTAGAGTTTCAGTGAAGAAAACATCTGATAGTTCTGGAACAGGAACGTCTGGGAATGGGCAAGGTAGACGACTTCGTGCATCAGCATTTGAGATCTTAGTTCTCGGACGACATTCAAGCTTACATATGACTGTAACATGATGGGCCAACGCAACGCAACATCCGTGGAGAGATGATATCTGGAGTTGGTTTGGTTGTTTTGAAAAGAGTGAATGGTCGACCATACAGAAAGTGATGAAATTTCTTTACGCCTGCAACTAAAGATAATGCTTCTTTGTCGATTTGTGCGTAATTTCGTTCCTTTGTAGTAACCGTTCTTGAGGCAAACGCGGTAGAAGCATCTCTTTCATCTTGTGTCTGACTTAGTACGGCTCCAATACCATACGGCGATGCGTCTCATGTTAGGCTTGTTGGTAGTTCTGTATTAAAAGGAACAAGAACACTTTCTGATGATAAAAGTTCTTTACCTTATTGAAACTGTCTTCATGTACAGAAGTGCATTTTCAAGATGTTGACTTATCCAACAGTCTGTGTAATGGTTCTGCGAGCAGGATGGATATACCTTCTTTATCAACTCGATATCCTAGAAATTCAACGGATGTGACACCAAAAATGAATGGGGTCTCGTGGCCGTGTGCCTGGTGTCTGGTCGCGAATCTGGGAAACCGGGTTCGATCCCAACGGACGCCAAATATTTCGAATTTTAAATGGCACAAAATTGATCCCTGTGGTGCACTCTCCACGCCAGCAATGAGTGCCCGTGAGGTGACGCCTGGTAAACGCCCGCACGGTACAAATATGTCATCATCATTATCGAAATCTGTGTACAAAGCAGATTGGCACACCCAGCAATGGGTAATATGCCGTGATGATATATTTATTTTATTTTATTTGACACCAACAATACATTTATCTCGGTTTTTCTTTAAATCTTTCTAGAACTTGTTTCAGTCTTTCTGTGAGTTGGAGCATTGTCGCAGCTCTGATAAGTATGTCGTCAAAATATGGTGTTACGTCGGGTTTATTTCCTAGTAGGTCATCCATGACATTGTGGAATATTCTTGGTGCAATACTTTCTCCAAATTGTAGACGTTTCACTATGTATTCACTCCGATGTGTAATTATTGTTATCCTCCTCCTGTCAGATTTGACAAAAGATGATTTACTGTAGGAATTGGGTTTGGATATTCTTGTAGCGCCTTATTAATGATGCCTGTAAGCCCCACACTGTCGAATAGCCCCATTTGGTTTGATTACAGGGACTACAGGAGTGGACCACTTTGGATTGAATATCGGTTGTAGGACGCCTTCTTCAATAATCGTTTAATTTCTAAATCGATGCGCGGTCCCAGTGCTAAAGGAACATTACGTGCTTTTAAACGGATAGGAGTTACCTTCTGATCAAGTGGAATGGAGACTGGTGGTCCGCTAACTTCCCAATTTCTCATTGAAAACTACTTTGTACTGCTCAAGGAATTCGTCTATTATAATTGATTGTTGAACTTGACTTTTCCTGTGAGTTCTATACCCAATAATTATATAATTCATTCTAAAAATAAGAATAAAGCAGTTTGGAAAGTAATACAGCATGAATCAAGCAAAATAAATTATACTTCTTGCGATATTAAATTGTCAGTAAATGATGTTACCGTTTGCGAAGCTAAAGAAGTAGCAGATGTTTTTAATAACCATTTCTTTCACTCAATAACTGAACTATATAATAGTAATTACAATTCAACAAACCATTCTAATTATTCAAATATGTTACAATCCATCTAGCATGTTCTTCACACCTATTGATGAATCTGAAATTATAAGCATTGCAATGAGTTTAAAAATATCATTCTACTGGAGCTAATGAATTTCGTACTTTCTTATTAGAAAAATGTATTAATCACATTGCTATTCCTTTAGTATATTTAATGAGTCATTCGCAGAAGGTATTTTTCCAGAAGTTCTTAAATTTGTAAAATATATCCATTACATAAGAAGGGTAGCAGAGAAAATGTGACTAATTACAGACCAATAACATTGCTATCACCTTTTTCTAAATTAATGGAGAAATTATTTATTAATCGGCTGCTTAAGTTCTTAAACACACATGAAATTTTATCGACAGTTCAACATGGTTTCAAAGAGAATCGCTTAACATCTACAGCTTTGTACAGTTTTCTAAATTACATACATGTATGCCGATGATACATCAATAGTAAATAATAACGCTAACTACGATTATTTAGTACAAGATACGAATACGAAATTACTTCAAATATCTAAATGGTTCCGAGATAATTTTCTCATATTAAACAGAGAAAAATCCGAATTTCTTTATTTTTCTTACATAAACAAAAATAAAGATATCAGTGTGTTGTTAAAAATTAATGATATATCAATTAAAGAAGTTTGCGATACTAATTTACTAGGTATGCAAATCAATAAATGTTTGAATTGGGATTCCCAAATAGACACTATTTGTAAAAAATTCTTGCCATTGTTTGCTTCGCCCTTCGGAAATTAAGGAGCTTAGTACATATTTCTGTTCTAAAAACCTATTACTTTGCACACAGCCACTCAATTTTAAACTATGGCATTCTGTGTTGGGGAAATATTGCACATTGTGAACGAGTTTTAAAAATGCAAAAGAAAGCTGTCAGAATTATATTACCTCTGCCTTGTTTGTATATCTTACGTGTTTGTTGCTTAATAAGACAATTTAATTTAAACATCACAACGCAAGGTAATATTCAGAATTACAATACAAGGCAAAATTCACTCATCCGACCGCCATCACACAGACATGCCAAATTTAAATCTAATCCATATTACATATCCATAATTTTGTATAACAAATTACCTGAAAATATAAAAAAAAGCAGATTTTAAATTGTTTTAAAAAAGTTAAAATTATTTTTAATGGAAAATATATTTTACGCTGTAAAGGAATGTTTTAATAGCTGATATAGTTACATTATATTGCTTTTCTAATTGTATCATTTCTTGTAATGACTTTTCCTATATTGCGAATCATCCAGAGGAATAATAGAGTATTATTATTATTATTATTATTATTATTAATAATAATATTATTAGTATTATTAGTATTAATATTATTAATATTATTATTATTATTATTATTATTATTATTATTATTATTATTATTATTATTAATGGTTAAACCATTCTATTCCTAGCAAATTAGATAAACTACCTTCAACTACTAAAGCCCTAGTTGCCTTCTGAAGTTCTTATAGCGGACATTTACGCTGCATGTTTCCTTCATCTTGATTTGATTTTTTTGATAATTACGCAAGTTGATATGTAGAGGTTCAATTCTTGGTCTTCCACTTAGCCAAAAACTTCGGTTTGTCGCAAACACAAAATTATGATATAAGTCGACCTCCATTTCACAGTTAAGACCCTCTATTTTTATTGTAATTTTAATCTTCCTTATTGTCGCTGTGATGTTACATATGTAGGAGTCGTCGAATGCGTTGTATGTTTACTAACTTGATTAGTTTTTGATTTGTTTGATGTCGGTTGCTTTGGTTTCTAGGTGCTTTCTGTTGCCCTTTTCTTAAAATGGCACATTCTTTCTATGTGTCCCTATTTATGACAAAAGTTACATTCTGCGTTGCGGAACTTACATCCGTCACTATTATGTGTACCTCCACATATGATAGTATTGATTTTTTTTTTTGCTGTGTTCTTTTACAAAATAAGAATCTTTTGTATATCCTTGAAGTTTGTGGCATGAAGTGTTTTTTGAGAGTTTCCACAAGATCATCGTATGATTTTGTATCTGGTTCTGCAGGTGATATTAGAGATAGTAATATGCCAAATGTTGTTGGCCCGATGACTGTCAGAAGTGTCGCACGTTTCTTTACTGCAGATGTGTTGTCGTCTGCTAAACAGTAATACTTTAGTTGCTGTACATACATATTCCATGTATGTGGTTTGTTGATGTTAAATTGTTGTATTGAGCCCACAGACATTGTAGTTTTTTTTTAATTCAACCTTCTATTTTATTGAAATCCCATCCTAGTCGCCAATATTATGTCTTGTATATGCAACATAAATTACACAGGAATACAGAATGTAATATTGTTTATTCTTTAATAACATACAACTGAATTATTTTATATTTGTATATGACAGCTGCTTAGAAAACAAAACATAACAAGAATAACTCGATATACAACATTTACATTTAACTACTTTTTACCTTCCGTTATACCTTTAGGTAAAGAAGGTATTGTTTTTGGTGAACAAATTCGATGGTGAGTTTTTTATGAATAAGCACGTTTTTATGAATAAGCACGTTTTAGAGTCCCTAGAATACGATTTTACTATTTTTGGGTTGATGTCTGTGTGTGTGACGATTTTTTCTCCGTCGATAACTCCAACACTACAATTCTAAAAATTATAATTCTTTCGTATTCCTCTTCGTTACATTCATATGAAGAGCTGATTAGATTTTGGTTATAATTGGTCGACCGGAAGTACCCTCATTTGAAGATTTTTACAGTTTTTCTTAAAAAAACGCTGTTAAATACTATTTTGTCACATTTACAGAGGTAATAATAAATAAGAGTTAAATTTAGAATAGCTCCTTTTAACGCAGGAATAGCTATTCCTAGTTTATTACGAGCTTAACCCACAAATGTTTAAAATATGGAATAACACAACTCTAGAATAAATAATACTCCATAAACAGGGTTAAGAGATATTCTCGGAATACCTAATCTGGAAATAAGAAATTTTTATTATTACCGCTGTTAATGTTATTATAAATATTAAAGAACATTGTATTCTCTATACGATTTGACTGCATTTTATACTTCATATTAAATGGATATAGAGTTATAAAATTATAAAGAAATTAAATTTCATAAAGCAGCCAGCTATGCAATAACACTGGAAACAGCTAATATACGGCCTTATTTTGTAACTCGGTCGTTAATTTTTAACCACTGGTTAAAATTATAATCCAATAGATATTTATTTGACAACTAAAAATCCATTTTTTTGTTATACTTATGTCAACATACTTGATTGGTTAAAAAATTTAACCAGTGGTTAAAAATTAACCACTGAGTTAGAGAATAGGCCCTATAATTTAAAAAATCTGTAATGCGTTTCTTCGCGGTAAATAAATTGTAAATACAAAAGAAGATCAATATGATTTAACCTACCTTAATACCGCTAAACTATTCTCGATAGGAAATACAGAAAGCTATCCAGAACCGATGTTACTGTTTCACAATAGCCGCTAGCTCAGTGAGAATGCTCTGGGATGAAGGGGGGGGGGGGCAAACCAAGTGGGCGGCAAATCACAATTTATAAAGCGCCACTGTATTTTGTATTGTAAAACAGAAGCTAAATTCCTAAAGCGGAAATGTCAAAATGGTACGAAGATTTAAATTCAAAATTATTTAAATTAAGTATAATTATATTAAAAGAATAAGTAATTACATTTAAAGTTGCGACGTAGAATAAAATAATAATTATAACAATTGTAAGTAGTCGTGTCAACATGTATACTTAAATATCTCACGTAGATGAATTAATATTAATTGTAACAAATAATTAATTGAGCTAAAGCAGCTTAGCAACCCCCAAATAAATATAATAACATAAATTGTCTAATAACAAATAGCAGTGCACTGGTATTTGGCTCATAAAAAGAAATAAACTACTTAAAGAAAAATTGGATTGAACCACTGTTACAAAATATACTTTTCGGAATTTGATTGCAATTATAAAATGTAAATTATTGGATAAAGATAACGACAAGATATATTGTTTGAGTAACGTAGTTATAGAATTAATTCTCGAATTGAAGTTAATATTAAATGATCAAAAATATGTTCAAATATTCGAATTTACTTTTAAAATATAAAGTTGAATTGTCAAATCAGTAACAATATAAACTTATAAACCAGTGGACGCTGTTCAACCATGCAGGAATATTCTGGAAAGTCCTCACAGATTACGATGACGTAGGATGATGACGTTAGGTCCGGCAAAATCATAGGATTGTTCTCATGAAAATATTGCAATGAACCTTCCAAAATACAGCGACGGCGAAAATAATCAAATATAAATATATATATATATAAATATATGGTACGCATAAGGCAGCCACGTGTAGGTCAAGGCTTAACTAAATAGTTTTACCACACAAAAAAGGCTGAAAATTGAAATAGGCATTGAAACAACGATATTATAAAAGGAATAAAATAACTTAGATATGTGAAGATATCCCTTAAACAAAAATAAAGTGTGAATGCACTCTCCGGAAATTTCCGTCAGAAATAATTTTTCTAATAATTATTTTGAATAGTGCTATATAGTGTCAGATGCTCCGAAAAATTCGTATCACGCACCACTAAACCAAATTTAACTATTCCAACGATAGGGTGGTGAATTATCTACTCACTATATATTCTACTGTTCACACAAAGAGATCTCAATACAGAATGCCATGCCTGCTCGAAGTCGCTAGACGACCAAGTCAAGGAACGATTAATTAAGAAATTTGAAGACTATGCTGATCAAAACTACTTGCTGAATTTAAATAACATAAGCAACAGGCGAATTATTTACTCAAAATTTATGCAAATTTATAAAACAATACAAATATACGAATTATGAAAAATGAATGTCATAAATCCTGATAGACAGATGTCGATGTCTAGTGCGATTGACATGTTTGTGTTATAATTTTAGTCAATTCTAAGATACTTTCTGTATGGAATTTGTACAAAATATGTACATAGAACTGAGCAGTGCCGGCCCGAGACTTTTGAGTGTCCCAGGCGAAAATTGTAAATTGCGTCCCACATTTAGAGTCGGTTTATTTTTGTCTAATACCATATAGTCACCGAAGCGTTACTTTCAAAGTCCGTTTGTGTGCAACCCGAAATACAATTTACAACAGCGTCTAGCTTCCTCTCTTAAAAAATAGAATATTTAATTCACGATTGCTTTGGCTGTCTAGTGATGGTTCTATCATTTTGACATTAAACAATTAAATATGGTCTGTTGTCATTAGTATTTTGGGTTGCAAACAAACGGATTTTCAAAATAACTTTTGCGTGACTAACCCTGTATACAGGGATAGAAAAAATATTTCTCAGTGTATTAGTGCAGGCGCCAAGAAACATTCCGTTTGAAAAAACCGGTGGATTCATTCTAATTAATGATTTAGATTCAGAAAGACCTAAAGAATGAAATTCTGAATGTTGCCGGACAAAGTCAGTGGTGAATTTTTTTTATAGGGGGTGTAAGAATTATTGATGAAATCGCTGTAACGGTCAAGAAAACGTTGTTTATTACTACTAAAAAGTTGTTTCTGTAGTGTATGAAATTACAAACATCACGAATATTATAAAATGCAAATTTAATATGGTAAAAAAACCGCGTGCTTGAGTGTTTGGTCGCTAATCTGGGGAACCGGGTTCGATCCCGACCGATGCCAAAAAGAAATATTTCGAATTTAAATAGCACAAAAGTTACCCTTGTGGTGCACTCTCCACACATTAATAAATGCCAGTGAGATGACGCCTGGTAAACGCCTGCACGGTTGCCGGATACGACCGATGGTCGTTTTCATTGTTTCCCTCTCCGCAGCAGTTTATACCAGCTCCAAAGTGTTGCAGTGGGCCATATTGTACCCGACACGGTTTAGACGTTTTGGTTATAAAAGAGTTTTCATATAACGTCAAACTAAATAGTGTGATAGCTTATATTGAATGCTGAGTTAACAAATTTAAGTGAGAAAGATTTCAAGATACCTCAATTTTTAATAAATTGTGACACGAACAACATTTAAAATAGAAATATTTATTACAATCTGGTGCACTACGGAGTGACTCCTAAAGCTTGTATTAACTAGAAAACAGTGCATTTTGTCATACTATACTCCATATAATCAAGTACCACAGAAATTACAAGTAGAATATGTGCTCAAAGAGTACATGAAAATCGGTTGTTTCAGACGGTGAAACGTTCAAATCAGATGTAAAAACTGTTTCTCACAACATGTCTCACTTGAAAAGACATTTTCTAAGCGAAAAACGTGTTTTTACAGTGTTTTGCAGTAACTTCCATAGTGCAAACCGGCACTTTAGCTGCGCGGTCGAGTGTACTACGGAGTGACTCCAAAAGCTTGTATTCACTAAAAAAACAGTGTTTTTTGTCATATTATGCCCAAAACAACCAAGTACCACCGAAACTACAGGTAGAATATATGTATATAAGAGTACATGCAAATCGGTTATTTCAGACAGTGAAACTGTTTGGGACACGACAAACCGGGTAGGAGCTAAGAAACAATGTCTGTATGCTGCATCACAAGTATTTGTTCAAGATGCTCTCTCTACTTTTGGAAATAACCCAGAAACTCCGATGCAATTTCATCAAGTTGAAGAAGTCTGCACTTATTTGTATGCTAAACAAAAAATCACATCAGATGAATTACGCTACAAGTTGATTACCCGTAATATTGGGTTCATTTTCAATTTAACCAAAATTATTTGTACTTCTGATCCTTTATTTTTACATTGTTTAAGAGCTGCGGCCCAAAAATATTTATGGAAAAAATCATTACAACCACTGTTCGAGCCTCCAATTCGGCTATGAATTACGAAATTCCAAGTCACACCCGACGAAAATGATAAAACCTCCTCTGCCTAACTCTTTAATTAGGCCTTGCAAATGTAATTCAGACTGCAGAACAATGTCTTGTAGTTGTAAAAAAAATGATTTAAATTGTATCTCTCTCTGTAAATGTGTTCATAACGATTGTCAAAACTTATCTTTTTAAGGTTTTTCTTCTTCTTATTCATAGGGGTAGCTTTTCCTTACTCTTCTCCTCCAATTATTACTGTCCTACACATCTTCACACTGTCCTTTCT
This sequence comes from Harpalus rubripes, assembly GCA_963082715.1. Classification (NCBI taxonomy): domain Eukaryota; kingdom Metazoa; phylum Arthropoda; class Insecta; order Coleoptera; family Carabidae; genus Harpalus; species Harpalus rubripes. The sequence goes on along the minus strand of OY720452.1, from coordinate 39,253,919 downwards.
CACTCAAGTCTTTTGCGTCACAGTCCTTCCTCCTTCTCTTTGCCCTTCCTCACACTCCCAAGATTGAGAGTTCTAATCCTGGGGACTGACTTCTTTAACCCCGAGCGTCCATGACGGGGTAGTCCTAACCGACTTGGCACAGGGGTCAGGCGAGGCTACAACTGCATGTCACTTGCAAGGAACACCCTAGCTCTTATACCACTTTCCGATCCTACTCTTTCCGTCTTTGGTTTTGGCGAAGATTTTACAGTCGCATGCTTTTCCTACCACCAACCCTCACGATTTACTCGGGCTTGGTACCGGCGCCAAGTTGAGCTGGCTTACTCTCTCAGTGGCTGGTTATTGTGCAGAACAATAATATTTACACATTTTCTTATTGGTAAAATCGATTGACCATCTCAAAATTGAGATAAATGCAATCAAAGAGAGCTTTTTGTATATGTTTTCTATATCAAGCAATAGTAAATATCACATTTTTCATTGTAGCTTCAAAACAGTGCTTCCCATTTATTGGAAAACATCTCAATTTATAGAAATATATAAATGACAAATATTAAAATAAAAATAACTTTTTGGGCATATTGTTTAAGAAACATAGCTTAATAAAGTGGGGATTTTTTTACTAATACAGGGACAGAAGGAGTCGAAGGGCTATGATCTGGCAACACGGGCATGTTTAAATGTAATATACTTGGTCTCTAACTAAAATTTTTTTATCATCAATCTGCTTTTTCTGAACATCTATTAGAATTTGCATTTAAATTTGTTAATTCAGATATCAAAATAAGCTACCACACTATCTAGGTTGACGTTATGTGAAAACTCTTTTATAACTAAAACGTCTAAACCATGTCGGGTACAATATGGCCCGCTACAATACCTTGGAGCTGGTATAAACTACTGTTGAGAGGGAAACAAAGAAAACGACCATCGGTCGTATCCGGAAACCGTGCAGGCATTTACCAGGCGTCACCTCACGGGCACTTATTAATGTGTGGAGAGTGCACCACAAGGGTAACTTTTGTGCTATTTAAATTCGAAATATTTCTTTTTGGCATCGGTCGGGATCGAACCCGGTTCCCCAGATTCGCGACCAAACACTCAAGCACGAGGCTTTTTTACCATAATAAATTTGTATTTTATAATATTCGTGGTGTTTGTAGTTTCATACCCTACAGAAACAACTTTTAAGTAGTAATAAACAACGTTTTCTTGACCATTACAGCGATTTCATTCAATAATTCTTATACCCCCTATAAAAAAAAATTGACCACTGACTTTGTCCGGCAACATTCAGAATTTCATTCTTTAGGTCTTTCTGAACTTAAATCATCAATCAGAATGAATCCACCGGTTTTTTCAAACGGAATGTTTCTTGGCGCCCGGTCTATATGTGTAAGTCTCGGTATAAATACTTTTCGTTATTTTGCAATTCGGGATATCTATTTTAACTCTTTAACGGTTCATCCTAGGTAATAGTACATTAAAACGCAAGTATCAAGGCAATCTGTTAACGTACGAGTCCAAGTTTGGAAAACGAGCCGCTAGGCGAGTTTTACAAAGAACGAGTGCGTTAACAGGCCTTATGGAACATGTTTTTTTATACAATTTTTTCTACTGAGGTAATTTTACAATTATTTTTTTTAAAAAGGATTTGTCAAAAATATATCTTGGTGTTTTTTTGTCAGTTATGTTGGTAGCGCTTCCCGCTAACATTTGAAATTTCACATTTTGACAGTTTGGGTATTGTGTGATTCTGACTGATAGTTTACATTAAAACATTGTATCAAGCATTATATAATTATGGAAGAGGAAAACCAATACTTACAATGTACTCCACCGGTTTATTAATGAACAAACTGATATGACATATCTTGTAATAAAGATAAATTTATCAAATAACGAATCGGGTCGGGATCGCAGATTCGTGTTATTGTCATAAATAAAACTCTTTAAATAATGAAATACATTAATGAACAATTTATTGATCTACACTTTTACATTCCACCATTTTGACAACACATCGACTGCTCAGTTGCAGACATAACAGCAATAGCTGTTCTTACATTCTTCAATACAAAACATAATGTTGTATTTGTATATAGTACTTATGTCTAAATCATATTTAAAAATTTAATATTCGACAGTTCGCCTCGACGTGGAACTGGAAATCATGGATCGTAAAATTTTCATATTTACTTGTAAGTAGCCACAAATTGAGTTGACAGTGTCAACATTTCAAGCAACGTGCACCATACATTTCAAAAACTGCCTGATATAACAATACAATCAGCTGAAAATTGCAATATTACCTTAAAATTAAATTGTTATAAATACAAATTTTTTAGTTGAAAGATTTTAACTTCACAGATTCTTCTTTCTGAACTAACACAGCTATAGCTATAAATTTGTATAGACCAGAAAAGTGTAACCGTCAAACTTAGGCGCGAAATTCAAACTCAGTTCATAACGCTGAGAACATAATTTCAATCCCCGTGTATTTCTAACCAAGGAAATTTTTGCTTAACTTTAAAGGCCGAAAAATCTCATAAAAGTAAATCTATCATATGCAAAGCATTATATGTAGCATCTAGACCGATCCTTTATCTCCAGATTTGTACAATTATATTCACATGAGCTCTGCACAGTTTATAATTATTTAAATAATAATACAACACTACAAAATTCATTGAACGTATGTCTTAGTTTGACCGTGCATGCTTCATCTTCTATTGTGCTGTCCTATTTACTGGTGGGTCAACGACATACGGTATTCTTGCTTGCACCAAGCATTTTAATTTCTAATAATTTTCTTACTTTACCTTTTCTACAGGTTTAAACTGTTGCAATCTATTACTGAATAAACAAACTATCGAATTCTTAGCAAAAGCTGTTTCATTTCTTTTACAAAATATCTTTTTTTGTGTGTAAAATTAAACTCCTATATGATACCTATACTAGGGAATTCAAACTATGAACTCGCTCCAAAGGCAAATTCTAACCTAACTTTTCTGGTCTATTCTTTCTAGTTCTATTACCTGGAGATAAGAGAAAAATCAATAATTACAAGTAGTATTTCAACATAAACAACTTACCATTTTGAGGTTATATGTAATTCATCTGTCATGACTACCACCTCTAGAATACGAAAGGCGCCAAAAACAGTACATTTATAGATCTGCTAAACGTCGTGTTTTCAGTGATAAATAGTGCTTTTATAGATATAAGAATCTTGTTTTGTATAAAAATGTCAAAAACCAAAATATGTCACTTTTTTTCCAAATTTGCGAGGGGCTGTTGCATCAATGTATTTTTCTGTACAGAATTCCGAATAAAAGCTTTTGTTGCAATTTTTTTTGTTGGGGGTGTTTTATCAGTAGATTTCCTGAACAACAATTACTTCCTCAGTATTTGATATGACAATTTTTTTAATTGATATAATCGTCAACGAATTTAACCTTTCTTCTTTCTTAGTATAAAGTATAACGTAAAAAACTATAAATAGGATTTAATTAATATAAGTTTGCTGCAACTAGAATTGCCAGTATTATGATTAAAGCTACACACTGGACGAGTCAATAAACTTATAATTTGATTTTTAATTTATTTTGCAAAAAAATAGTCTCTAAAAATGTCCCCCTTAAACCAATTTCGGTCGCCTAGCTTGCCTATAGCTTGGGCCGGCCCTGGAACTGAGAGAAGGTAATGTACTGGAAACTGGAAATATATAATCTTTCATAAGAAACTGTCTGTATGGAATTTGTATTTGAAATACAAAGAACTGACGGAAGGTAATGTGCTGGCCACATCAGCAGATTTTTTAAGTTCTAATTTTAGATTTTTGTACTATTTTAGTTAAGTCATATTGTAAAGATACAAATTCGTTTAATAAAAACAGGAAAATCGAAAGTAATCTTAATACTTTTAATGTTGTAAAATACCCCTGTACGGTTTTGAGTAGTGTATTTCAAAAACCTACAAAAAATTATTTTATATATAAATACTTATTTTGAAATGAATTTCTATAATTTGAAGTAAAAATTTGATTACCTGAAGAAAGAAATATTCAAGAATGGACTCCATTCGGATTTACACCTATTTATACAACTCTTACCATATTCTTAAATAACTTTTACATTAATTTTTTGACATTGACATGTGGGGATATTATAATCTTGTTTTATTACCTTCCGTCACCTTTAGGTAAGGAAGGTATTGTCTTTGGTCAAAAAATTCGGCGGTGAGTTTTTAATGAATAAGCACGTTTTAAGATCCCTAGAATACGATTTTACTATTTTTACGATTACGGGCGTGCGTGCGTGCGTGCGTGCGTGCGTGCGTGCGTGCGTGTACGATAACTAATACTACAATTCCAAATATTATAATTCTTTCGTATTCCTCTTCCTTGCATCCATATGAAGAGCTGATTAGATTTTGGTTATAATTGGTCAACCGGAAGTACCCTCATTTGAAGATTTTATTAGTTTTTCTTGAAAAAACGATGTTAAATATCATTTTTTCACATTTAATGTTATTATAAATATTAAAGAACATTGTATTCTCTTTACGATTTGACTGCATTTTATACTTCATATTAAATGGATATAGAGTTATAAAATTATAAAGAAATTAAATTTCATAAATTAGCTAGTTGAATTAGGAAATTTGGGAACAACCTTGAAGTTTGGGGTTAAGAAAGTAGGCCATAAGTTCCGTCGTTATTTAAGACATTAGTCAACGTCGTTTATTTGCTCAGCTTGCTGCCTTGCAGCTTACTTGTTTTTATATTCTGCAATAATTCTTGACAGAATTTTGGGCGACCACTGTTTTGTAAATATGTAGTTCATTATGGTAAATTGACTAGCATTATATTATATTGTATTTAAAATATTTGGCTGAGGATGGACAAATTAATGCCCGAAACGTCCACAATAAATAAACGACGTTGACTAATGTCTTAAATAACGACGAAACTTATGGCCTACTTTCTTAACCCCATAAATTAGCTAGCTATGCTAGAAACAGCTACTATATTAAGAAAATTCTGATTGACATATTCGTAGTATGTTTGTGTTATAATATTACTCGAAATATAGGATATTTTTGCTCGAAACTTTCTGTATGGAATTTGTATAAAATACATACAACAGTCGAAAGGTAACGTACATACAAGAAATTTAGAATCTTTTGCAAGGAACTTTCTGTATGGATTTTATATAAAATACATAGGCATTTACGAAAATTCTACGGGTAGATACCGCATCTACTGACTGTGTTCGAAAACACGAGTGGTAAAAAGTTACCGTGTTCGAAAATTGTACAATATCTAACAGATCCATCTACCGAATTCATGAAGAATCTAATCTCAAAAAAGGTAGTGATGCAAAGCTAAGCGCGCGCGTTAAAAGTTTGTTAACTATATGAAATTTCCAACCTGTTTCAAATTTTCAATTTTTTTAATAGGTTATGGATCTACCCTGTTTACCACTTGCGTTCTTAAAATATTGATTCCGGTACCTATAACCTGATAAACAGCTGTTTACCGGTAACAGTTCACCGGTACAATTTTCGTAAATGCCTCATATAACTGACGGAAGATAATGTGCTGGCCACATCAGATTTTTTTTTAAATTTAACTTTTACAGAATATTGGGCTGATATGCCAGTGCGTAAGGAGGGAAAACTCCCATGTTTCTATCGCTCTCGGCCTGTTTTGTTACTATAGGAATCTCACATAATGGCGCATTCCACTAATATAATTTATTGAGTTCAGTGGTAACAACCCACCGACCAAATATCTAAACAAACTATAAACATCGCGCGTACTCTAACACATAAAACACTTTCAGCTGCATAGTCGACATTAGGCGTTTTCGTAAAGTCTATCGGATTGATCCGATGTAATCTGAAGCGTTCGTAAAGTCAATCGGGTTAATCTAATGCGTTCGAAACTTACTCCAATCAGTCAAACGGAGCGATCCGATCTAAAATTTTCAACCCTGTCTGATCTATGAGCAGGGTCAGGGTTAGTACAGATGCGTGGGCAAATTTAAAATTGTAAACATTTGTGTTTCAGAAAATATATGTATTTAAATGTCCTGACTATAAACATTGCAGCACTATTGGCGACTAAAACTACCGATGGCGGCGCTAGTATTGTAGCATACACGTGCTCTGAAAATGGTATTGTGCACAGACCAAAAAAACACTATTGTGCTATAAGATCGCATACGGAAACATTGTATAATCAACATTCGTTTTGAAGTATACCAACAAATTCATTAAACATTATATAAATAGTGTTAGTAACAATTTTGTGTACGTACTCAAATTATAATGACATTCGAAGAAAGTTATCTTAGACTTATTTCTAAGGAAATGTTTACTTATTTGGAGGCAACAAATTCTTCTCGAAGTTTTATAGAAGGGGGAGAATTGTTGAATCGTGGGTTATTATTTTTATGTGGCGTTAATGAACATAGTGCCACAGACTAAAAAAAAATTGTGTTGTGTTTAAACAAGTACTCTAACGTCACATCCTCATGAGATTAGAAGAACTTTAAATTTACAATTGATTATTTACAAAATGGTCTTGTATAGCTTGCCATAGTGGCCAGTGCAAACACATTACAGCTGTCTTAATATTTTGTACAAGATAGTAAAATAGTACCATATAATATTTATGGATGTTAAATAAATATGTATTTACTTTACTAGTTAAGACAATTAAAATGGAACTAATGTCAAATATCTTTCAAATTGTTTTAATTACAAGTGTAAGAAATATATTGCATGCTACACATAAAGTGAAAAGAGTATTATTTTACTTATGAATTGGTCTGGTCAGGAAATACAACACTTTTCATTTTTGTTATTTTCTTATGATTCGTCACTTGTTTTCCAGTTCGTATTTTTCTAATCCAGCCCTCTCTTTTGTCAATTTGACCAAATTTATTTTGGATGTCACTCTCCCTTTCACCAATTTTTGGGACAGATAATTTCTTACTACTCCGAGAATGACAGCCGTAAACGCAGCAATTGACGTTGTTAATATTTTTTCGTTCTTCGCTTATATTGTAAAGTAATTTATATGTACTTTAAAACAAAAAGACAAACAAGAAACCGGCAAGGAATCCAATGCACTATATATATTTACTATATAGTTGAATAACAGAATACCATTTTCAAGAGTTGCAAATATCGTCCGCTTGAGAGATTCACGTTAATTTTAGTCGCCAATAGCAAGTTCTGAAGAAAATATGACAGTTCGCACTTTGTGAGTTGTTTCGAACAAATAAATGATCACATGAAACAATTTCTGATTGAAATAATTTAAACAAATGATTCAAGTGGCCTTTTAATCTCACTTGAGTTGTCGTATATAAAATTATGTACAGCTACAGAAACAAGCGCTATTTTCTTATCCATTTTAACAAGTTAAACTTCTTTTATAACCTTAGATTTAAACGTCAAAATATTAAACAGATCTGACGCGTTCGTAAAAGCTTAGATAATCGGATGGTATATATTATGTGACATCATCGAACAGATCTGTCGGATAGTTCTGACTGACTTTACGAAAACGCCTATTTTAAATACTGAGATCGTGGTGCCACCTAGATGTGCGCGCGTTTTAAACTTGAACATTTTCCCTTGTGACATGTCATTTTATCATTTATTATTATATCTGTAATACTTTGTGAAATATATAATTTTAAAATCCAATAATTCTTTTGTAGTAACTCTGTAAGTTAATGATTGAGACTGATTACCGTAAATTATTCAGATATGTTTTATTAATTGACAAGCGTCTAGTTTTTGGTATTCAAAGACTAAACAGTTTGTCCATCACCTACGTTATTTATATAAATAAATGTAGGATATGGGGCCTCGTGGCCGCGTGCCTGAGTGTCAGGTCGCAAATCTGGAGAACCGGGTTCGATTCCGACTGACGCCAATATTTCGAATTTTAAATGGCATAAAATTGACCCCTGTGGTGCACTCTCCACGCCAGCAATAAGTGCCCATTAGGTGACGCCTGGTAAGCGCTCGAACGGTGCAAATATTTTATCACTACCGATATCTGAGTATAAAGTAGATTGGCACACCCAGAAATGGGTAATAAGCCATTATGATATATTTATTTATTTTATTTAGGACATAGGCGATAGTCTATTACACAATTTTCAATAATTGTAAAATATCTAATGGGTATTTCGCGATATTTTCAAATTTCAGGCTATTTAAAAAATTATATTTTTTAAAAATATTTTTCAACAGCCCTATTGATTAATAGGGTGAGTAAATTTTTTCTAGAATAGTATAATCGTTACAATGGTGGGTGAAGATGTGATGATGAAAGGACACACAGCCATCCTTTATCCGGGATTTGGACCCGGAACTATTGGGTTGTAAATCGGCTACGTTGCCCATTACACCACCAGTGTCGATTATCAAAATGAAATTAAAAAGAAGTCTGAGTTTTCTGTTATCTTGTTCTCTATATAGTTATCAATCCAGTCGAGCAACACTCGTACAGAGCCACTCCGCATCTGTATAACTCTGCATTTACTCAGCTGTACACGCGGTAATTAGGACGCCGACAGATCTAAACTCGTCCGACTAGAGACGTCGACTCCGTGTTCGATGCAATACGTTTATCTGTAATACGTTCTTGACAAAAATTGAACGATTTCTTATACATGTTTCTAAACAATTCTTTTATTTTTAGGATGAAGATGATGGACGCAATTATAGGCAACTCAATAATAGAACGACTACGGATCGTGGTCCACTAATTGGCATGGGCATCTTTTTTGTATTCCTGGTAAGTATAATAATAACCACAACAGCAATTTATATGTAATTTGAGTTTTTATAAGGATTGAAGGATTATTAAATAGAGTAAGTACATTTTAAAACATTAATGAAATCTTATTTAACTGGCAACGAGAATTGAATTAGGCACATTTCAAATAAAAAAATCGAAAATTGATAATGATATTGAGTATTTTGTAAAATGCAAATTTATAAAATTACTTTAGTTCATATCAACGATTCATTCTTGATGAAGCTACAAGTCACCATTCAATGTTTAACACAAAAGTAAAATTTTTTCATAAGGTGGTTCATGTTCAGTCAAAGCAGGAAAATTTAAGCGACGCACGTCCTTGGATTCATCTGTATCTTACGATGCCCCTTTCTATCAATGATATATAAATGATTTCAGCGGAAGAGTTTCGTATTCAATGCACCCATTCTGTGAGTACAAAATTGAACAAAGATGTAGATTTCATTTTAATGGAAACTCTCGTACTTTTTATTTGTAGCAGCAAAACACTCATCGTGATATTTTAGTATCAAAATATTGCATCTCATAAGAAAACTTTGTATTATTTGCTAATATTGGATATAATATTATGAGGAAATGCTGCATGCATTAATTTCCACTATAGCAGGGCTCAGTAAACAATTTGAATGATATCTAGTTAAATGTATTAAAAGCACACACCTCTGAAGTAAAATCACTAATGCCATTGTATATTTAGTTGTAAGTACTTTGTTATGTGGTTTGTAAGTATGATCCACTTTGCTCATTCGAAACACACAGTTTATTTGAAGATATGAAAATACTAACAAATTATTACCCAATAGGAGCGTTGAGAACAAATTTAATTCGTGAACATCAAATATGAAATCGATCGGACATAAATGAAAAATAGAGTCTACTAAATAACCTGCACTACTGAAATCTGTAAATAAAAGTACATTTCAGTCATAATCCCAGGATAACATTCTATTGAGTCAGTACGTGTTCGTGTTTATGTTATCGGCATCAGTAGCGACATCGATTTCTGTATGTCTTTACAACATAACAGTCCGAATGTCCGAAGACAATAAGAAAGGGATGGTACCGATTGGTGGTAGCAGAATACCAAAGGTCGCTACGAATACGCTTCTGCTATCATGAATCGTATGTACCTTTAAGTCTATTATTGTATAGCTTGGTTTTGGAAACGAAATAAATAAACATAACATTGTCATTGCGACTTCAATTAATGAAAGTTACGTGAACACATAATAATAGTTATAGCTAATAGGGTCACTTTTATAACTATTGATAATGATTCGATTAACTCTATATGAACTGCATGCTATAAAAGAAAGCGGTACGCGACGCGTAAAAAAACCATTGAAATTGCTTCAGCTTTTTGTCGGCAAGCGATATACTAAGAACATTGCATGCAAATGCGATAGCCCTTCACTACGAATTAACATGGCATAATGAGAAATGTTTACTGACGACTTTGAACACTACGAGGGAAGTTCACGAATTATTGTCCCTAACATAGTAACCTTTGATCGACAAGTATAAAAAAAAGTTTGCTTATCCGGCTTATCATTTTGCACCAATAAAAGTTTAAAGAGTCTATGTTTCGTTCAACATTTATTAATTTTAGGGCCAGTTTTATAAAGAAATATGCAAGATGCCCGGATTTCGAAGGCCAACATTGGGATCTCGGAAAGGGATGTTGTCGGTTAAATGAGATATATGGTGCGTCTTGGGAGTCCATCTTAGATGTGCTTTTGGTTGCAAAAAAAATAATTAAAAGATAATGGCGGAAAACTGAATTTAGTCGATTTTTTTCATGTTGAAACTAGTTTTAAACTATCACTAATCGAGAAAAATGTTTCAAATAAAAAAGTTATATATTTTCATTGTTTATCCAATGGCCTACGACAATAATTTTTGTATAGATCAGGTATAGTTTGTGTCAAGATAAATGCACATTGACTTCGACTTCTTAAGCTCGGTTAACCCATCACTCCAGGGTATTTTCTTACCTGTGCTGCCAAGGTCGGATTACCAAATTTACAGTACAAACCGGGAAATATACAGTTAAAATCTTTTAAAGTATTTTGACTGCTAAACGTTGTATGACGTTATTCTTGTTTCATTTGTAAACAACTGAAGTAAAATGTGGCATCCGTGGAATGATTTTCCGGACGAAGAAAATAATCTAATACTGCAGGAGAATATATTTTTAACATTTGCATAATGTAAAAAAATATATAAATAAATTATTGAATAATAAACTGTAGTAATTTTATTATGAATTTTAATACCTGATTTGTGGTTACTGTTTTAAATTTGGTAATTTGACAAAATTGTGGATATAAAATTTTGGTATATACCTATCTGTGCGCTAACCCTTGCAAATCTTTTAAGCAAATACATGCTGTGATGGGCGTAAAAGTCAATGTGCATTTATCTTGACACAAACTATACAAAAATAATTTTTCTGTCGGTAAATTTTCGAATACTTATTTTTTTCTCCTTCGATTGATATAAGGTTTAATGTGTTTTAAATTTGTTTTGCTCTTCAAAGGCGCATCACATATCCCATTTTATCGAAGTCGTATCTCTTAAAGTTTCCGAGATCACAATGGTGGCCTTCGAAATCCGGACAATGGCCGTCTTCGATATTTTCCCTTGTTGTTAGTAATACAGAATAAATTCATTGGCAGAATTTATTTGATTACTCAAGGAGCGTAATGTAAAATTATTTTCATATACGAGATCTGTTAGAAAAGTATCCGATCTTTGGCCGGGAAAAAAAATTGGCTCGTTAGGACTCTAATAATAGCCATAATGTCCTCTCTTGTCTAAAATCGCGTTCCTTTCAATGGCCTCTTGAGTTTGGGAAAAGACAGAAGTCGCAAAGGACCATATCAGGAGAGTAAGGAGTCTGTTGAACCACAGGAGTCTTGTTCTTCACCAAAAAAGTCTGAATTAAGTGCGAGGAATGTGCTGGAGCATTGTTGTGATGGAGGCGCCAATTTCCTGTTATCACAAATCCGGTCTCTTGCGCCGCACAGCATCACGTAGGCGACGGAGGTTATCCCTGTAGTATAATTTGTTCATAGATATAAGAAAACTATTCCCATTAGACCCCTGGAGTGAGTAAACCCTAAGTGGATTAAAGAAAATTTATGGTTGCAAAAAGGTCAAAATTTCCAGTGATGGATTTAGAATCATTGAAAATTTATTTTCCCGATTTATTTGGTACTTTTACACTTTGCCGAGAATGATACGGCGCATTGTCCATTACTATTACAATCTGCGGAGGTAAATTTTGTAATAAATTAGTTTCAAACCAATGTTCAAAAATAACTGCCGACATGTTGCCATGATAATCAAGACTACTGTCTTTTACATTTTTGGCAGATAACAGCAGTCCGTTGTTGATCCACCCATTTTCATATCCAGCGTGTAAAATTATAATGCGTTTTCCTCGGGATACAGGCACATCTACAGAACAACCTGGAGTATCATCATGCCAACTTTTTTTCACAATATCATGCGAATCGTAGCAGGTTTCATCCAAATAAATTATTGGGCGATTTTCGGTCCGATAACGTTTAATTTGAACCAAAAATGTATGTCTCATTTCACATATTCTACGGCTTTCCATAATAACTTGTCGTTTGTTCACTTTTTTATACTTAAACCCCATATCCTTTATAATTTTGTAAAGTGTTGTCACTGAACATTTAATGTGAGTTTCGTTGGTCACTAATTTCTGGTGTAAACTTCGAATAGTAGGCAGCACTTTTTCACTATACATATTATAAATAGTTCTACGTATAACGTCGTTCTCAAATTCATTCACTACTTTTGTTTTTCCAGCATCACATCGTGTTTTTTTTTTCTTCTGCTGCGGAATGTACAATTTTCCATACAGTACTATATGGCGCATCGGTTGCTTCAGCTGTTTTTTTAAGTACTGAATCACAATTTTTGTCTTTATTAAAATAAAGATAAACATTCCGAATAATTTCTTTCGCGTCGCTTGATAAATGTTTTCGATGCTGGGCTTCGTCGACGACGTCCTCTTGTTCATCCCATGGTCTCCACATTTTGACTTCTTTTAATTTAGAACAAGTAGTTGTTTCAAAAACAGATTCGATTCAACTGAACTCATATTTTTCACTTACCCTTTATAAAGGAATAATTTGGAAAAGGGATTATCTATGTAGCTGTATGATTCTAAACAAAACCTATGGTTGGTTACACAGTAATCTTGTTTTATGTTAATGATACAATTATCGTTAAGTATAGAAATTTTTAATTTTAATTGCAGTATTACGAAAAATAACAGTAAAGTTCATTTTTCCTGTAATCCGGCCCCTTCAGTCGGTGCTTGGACCGAATGCTGTGGGGCGGTTTGCTACAGTCATTAGTGACCTAGGTTGATTTTCTTATATCTATGAACAAACTGTACTCTTTCGTGATTGTTTGACCCTGTGGTGCGTACTCATGGTGTACCACACCACGGGAGTCAAAGAAAGCAGTCAGCATCACTCAGACGTTGCTTGGCGGGCCTTCTTTGGTCTTGGTGACGTGGAATGCTTCCACTGTGACGACTGATTAGGATTCCGGGTCGTACCCGTACACCCAGGACTCGTCACCAGTGATTATAGTGTTCATTTGATGCAATAGTGCTGCTCCAGTCGTTCCGTCATTTTCCTTGCAATGAAAAACCGACGAGAGCACTACACACTACCTCACTCAAATGCTGCTTGCCAGCAACAAACGTTATCGACAGGCGGGAAAAAATTCACGCATGCGCACGAAGGTTCAAGATCGGCGTATACAAGCACGCTTGATTCAAATCCATCAGGTTTTCGCAAAATAAAATAAGGTCGGATACTTTTCTAACAGACCTCGTATACTGGGTGTTGCATTACGGCTCGTCGAGAATTGTTTATCTTTTTTAAGTAGAACACCTACATATTTTCATATATTTTTAATTGAATTTTATTCACCTATACGGCCATATGAATTTTGTTTTAGTTTCTCGCTGCGTTGCCAAATTATTCCGATTTGTCTCTAAAAAAGACCTAATACACGCATTGATTTATAAAGGCGTACTAAAGTTATTTTAATAGTAAAAATTAAGAATTTTGTTTTCTGTGCAACTATAATTAAACTTATGTTCTCATATAATTTTTTACCTCCCGTCATACCGAGGTAATGTTATCGGTCCAAAAATTTGATGGTGAGTTTTCAGTAAATAAGTACGAATTACGGTCCCCACAACACGTTTTGACTATTTTTACGATCTCTCTCTCTCTCTCTCTCTCTCTCTCTCTCTCTCTCTCTCTGAGAATTATATTGAAAATTATAATAAAATGTGTCAAAAGTAACTATAAGTGGAAATTGCACATATAAATAATTATATTTAAATATATAATATTATGCATGCATATACGATGAGTTTGTATCTAGAAACTTATTTGCAGTTTTCGAGATTATGAGTATTTCTGACTCATAGTTGATATTATTTATATAAGATAAAAACAATTTAATTGAAAAATAATGTAATATTTTCTCCATAACTTTGTTGCTGTAAAAATAAAATAGATTAAATTAAAAAATATAAAAGTATTTTAAAATTAATTTTGATACAAAAAAGTACAAATACTCGTCATAGGCGCCGACTACATGGGGGCATCCGGGCTCATGCCTCTAAGGAAAATTTTTGCCTCAAGGAGACTTTTCCTTTAGCGCAGCATTTTTTTAAATCAGTAAAACTTTTGTTAATGTACGAGTAAAATAAAAAATATATAATTTAATGTAATATTAATTACAGGGTGTAAATCATAAAACGGGACATAGGCGTTTAAAATGGGAAATTAGATTTTCTTTACGCAAACGTTACCAAATTATTTTATTTAAAAATACTTCAAACAAATTATAGAGATTTAAATTCTGCATCTAAATAATGTAAAACGATTGTTCTTGTTCTTCAGGTAAGCGAAAAACTTAATTATAAAGTTACTGTTTTCATGAGTTTTTCATCTAGACAGCTATGAATTATGACAAGAAACAAACAATTTTGTTGTATTTAACAGTCAATTCATATTTAAAAAATAAATTAGAGTAGAACTAATACAAAATACAAAAAGTATACCTTGTTCCATTTAAGCCATTCAGTATTGCAGAGAATAGGGAATAGTTTTGACCTTTCTGTTTGGCTGAAATTGGAGACAACGGGCAAGTTTACCCAATGTAATTTCGGTTACTTAAAACTGGCGCTGATGTGGCGACGGTGAAGTTGGCAGACGATTCGTAGCAGACGATTCAAAATTTCAGCCAGTGTGTGGCAGTCTTACGCTGTGTTAGACCATGGCCAACTGTATAGATGTTAAAATATTATTTCATAATAAATATCAAATTTATGCGCTATACAGGTACAGAATTATAAAATTGTGACAGTAGATGTTCAGATTAGTAACATACTATAAAAATAATAATAATTCAACGGGTATCCTTCAGGACAATAAGCACAAATTAAAAATAATATTATAAGACCACATATAAATGAATTGTATTTTATAACATTGTTAATATTAAGCTCAAGTACTTCAAATTTCACGTATATTTTGTTTATAATGGTATTAACAATTTGCGATGACCAAATTCCACAGGCATCCTTCAGGACAATAAGGATAAATTAAAAATCATTTACTGAGGTGACTTCGGAATAAATAATTGTTTATAACTTTGTTGATAGCATAGAGAAGTAGTTAAAATTTACAGAGAATATTGTTTATAACAATATTAATAATTTGCGATGACTCAATTTTAAAGACATTCCTTCAGGACGAGAAGGATAAATTAAAAATCATTTACGGAATTTGACTTCGGTATAAATAATTGTTTATAATTTTGTTGATAGCATAGGGAAGTAGTTCAAACTTACAGGGAACATTGGTTATAACAATATTAATAATTTTCGATAACCAAATTACACAGACATCTTTCAGGGCAATAAGAATAAATTAAAAATCATTTACTGAGGTGACTTCAGAATAAATAAATGTTTATAACTTTGTTGATAGCATAGACAAGTAGTTCAAATTTACAGGGAACATTGTTTATAACAATATGAATAATTTGCGATGGCCAAATTCCACAGACATCCTTCAGAACAATAAGGATAAATTAAAAATTATTAACGATATTTGGCTTATTCCACTTCACCTAAACTTATCACTCTGGACTTTAATTTTGGTTGCTGTTAAATATATATTATATTTTGATTCTTTCATTCATATTATTATAAACAATGTTCCCTGTAAATTTGAACTACTTCTCTATGCTATCAACAAAGTTATAACCAATTATTTATTCCGGATTCACTTACTAAATGATTTTAAATTTATTTTTATCGTCCTGAAGAATGTCTGTGGAATTAGGTCATCACAAATTATTAATATTGTTATATACAATGTTCCCTGTAAATTTGAACTACTTTATGCTATCAACAAAGTTATAAACATTTATTTATTCTGAAGTCACCTCAGTAAATGATTTTTAATTTATCCTTATTGTCCTGAAGGATGTCTGTGGAATTTGGTCATCGCAAATTATTCATACTGTTATAAACAATATTCCATGTAAATTTGAACTACTTCTCTATGCTGTCAACAAAGTTATAAACAATTATTTATACCGAAGTCACCTCAGTAAATGATTTTTAATTGATCTTTATTGTCCTGAAGGATGTCTGTGAAATTTGGTCATCGCAAATTATTAATACCATTATAAACAAACTATGCACGAAATTTTAAGTACTTGAGCGTAATATGAACAATGTTATAAACAACAATTTATTTATGTGTTCTTATAAAAAAAAAATTAATTTGTCCTTATTGTCCTGAAGGATACCCGTTGAACATCTACTGTCAGAATTTTATAATTTTGTACCTGTATAGCGCATAAATTTGATGTGTATCATGAAATAATATTTTAACACCTATACAGTGGGCTATGGTCTGACACAGCGTACGGCAGCCACACACTGGCTGAAATTTTGAATCGTCTGCCAACTTCACGTCATGCTGATGTGAGCGCATCTGCTATATGGGTATAAACTGTTTTAAAAGTAACACAATTGTGTATTTTTGTCATAATCCATGCCTACCTAGAGAAAAACTCATTAAAAAAGTAATTTTATAATTAATTTATTCGCTTACATGACGAGCTAAAATAATCGTTTTATATGATTTAGTCGCAAAATTTAAATCACTGTAACTTCAATTTAAAATATTTTTGCATAAAATAATATAACGTTTGCGCAAAGAAGAACTGATTTCCCATGTTAAAGGCTTTTTGATTTACATTCTGTACATTGAAGGTAATATAATTAATTTAAAATAAATTCCATTGAAAACTAGTTATTTTTTCATCATACCTTTCTAGTATTTTTTTTTGTAATGCATTAATGGTTAATTTTATAGTTTGAATTTGGTCATTATTTAAAACTTGTGCCCCCAAGGAAATTTAGGAAAGTCGGCGCCCGTGATACTCGTAGTTACCAGAGGGAATTTACATACATTTAATCATTTCTACATTAATTTTTTTTTATTATTTCCGTTCTAATATAAAATGCATTAATATATTTGTTTTTCTTTCAGTTTGTCCTCATTGCTGTTGCCATGGGAAAAGGAGATATAGACCGCTATATCGATGGTTATGACGATTGTGGAAATATTTGTGGGAAGAACAACAAAAATTATGACAACAGTTCTTACCCATGCTTTGGCAAAGATATGAGCGATAAAAAGTACTGTTTTAAAAATATACAATGGGCCACCATTACTATCTTGAGAACTATAAGAGCTACAATCAAATTAATATAAAATTTTAATGCATGTTCCTGAAATATATTATCACTGAATTCAGAATAAAAATTCTGCGATGAAACGCATAGCACAAATATTTCATCATTACCGATATCTGTGTGAAAAGCAGATTGACACACCCAGCAATGGGTAATGTGCCGTGATGATATATTTATTTATTTTATGAATGAGAAAATAAAAAATACATTTTCTCATTTGAAAAAGAAAAGTTAGGTCCCGTATTTTGAGAACCACTGGTCGAAAATTTTTTTTCTTTTCTTTGACTTTGTTTTGTGAAATAGAAATTGTTTGCCCGTTTAACCGTCTTTGTAGTTCTTATAGTTCTAAAGATAGGAATGGTAACCTATTTAAAATGAACATCCTGTATAATAATTGCCATTTTTATATAAATTTTAGTTACTTTTAAATTAAAAAAGGCTTAATTGATTACTTTATTTGTTTTAGTTTTGGTTAATAAAATAGTAGGCCATATGTTCCAATGTATATATTCTTGAGTTAGATCACTCAACGTGTACAAATTTTTTGGACGTTTCGGACATTTTTATTTTGTCCATCTTCAGCTGTTTAATAAACATAAAATATGATACAATAACAATTTTGTAAATATAATAAAATAAACATCGACTTACCAAAAAATACAGTGATAATTTATGATATTAATAACATAGTTTTACATATAAAAACTGTCGTAAGTATGATTTAGAGCCATAAATTTTATCAAACATAGCATGGTATGAAAACAATTTTGTCGACAGGGCGACAAGTTGAGCTCTGAGGCAGAAATAGAAAAAATAACAGAACATGAACGAAATTGGGGGAGGGGGAAGAGTATGCGCAAAAAATTATAAAGTTTATAAATTAATATTTTTAATATATTGGGAATTATTATTAAAATCTATTTTGAAATTAATAGTATCATGTTCATTAATCAAAATATGGCATGTTTCAAAAAGAAGTCTGTGATTTTTGTATTTAACTTGTTCTAAAATTTGGGTGTTATTAATATCAGGTATGTGACCTGTTTGACATGCGCGTTTCGTTAATGCGCTGTGGTCTGGGTTATTTCTAACACAATGGTATTGGTGCTGGTATTCATACCATGCTATGTTTGATAAAATTTATGGCTCTAAATCATACTCACGACAGTTTTTATATGTAAAACTATGTTATTAATATCATAAATTATCACTGTATTTTTTGGTAAGTCGATGTTTATTTTATTATATTTACAAAATTGTTATTGTATCATATTTTATGTTTATTAAACAGCTGAAGATGGACAAAATAAAAATGTCCGAAACGTCCAAAAAATTTGTACACGTTGAGTGATCTAACTCAAGAATATATACATTGGAACATATGGCCTACTATTTTATTAACCAAAATATCAAGTAGTTCCCAAGAATTCTTATTTTATTTGTTTCAATAAACTTTTTCAATTAAAAAAGTTAAAAGAGGATAATCAGATCAGCGCATATTAAGTCATGATGGCCGGTTGCACCAACGTATTTCAAGTTTTAAGCATTCCTTAAACTAACAATATTGCGTCGAGATGAAATGTCAAATGAATTATAATACGAGTACATTGCTGTCAAAATTTCAACTTGCATTTTTTTTGTTTAAGGATTACTTAAAATTTAAGCCTTGTTGGTGCAACTAGGCGGGAGTAATATGGTCACGTTCTTTTCTTGTTTTTTATTTTTAAATTTAGAAGATAAAACGTAGGGTAAGTCTTGCGCAAGTTTAACACAAACTGGCATACCTGGAGCGTTGGAAACCTATTTATCTTCAAAGTAGTCTCCTTGGGACTCCATACACTTTTCCCAGCGGTGTCGCCATTGTTGGAAGCATTGCGAGAAAGCCTCTTTCGGAATGGAGTTTAGCTCGGCTGTCGTTACAGCCATAATGTCTTCTCTTGTCTGAAATCGTTTTCTTTTCAATTGCCTCTGGAGTTTGAGGAACAGCCAGAAGTTGCAAGAGGCCATATCAGGAGAGTAAGGTGTCTGTTGAACCACAGGAGTCTTGTTCTTCGCCAAAAAAGTCTGACTCTAGTGCGAGGAATGTGCAGGAGCATTGTCGTGATGGAGGCGCCAATTTCCTGTTGACCACAACTCCGGTCTCTTGCATCTCACAGCATCACGTAGGCGACTGAGGACATTCCTGTAGTACTCTTTGGTGATTGTTTGACCCTGTGGTGCGTACTCGTGGTGTACTACACCGCGGGAGCCAAAGAAAGCAGTCAGCATTACTTTGACGTTGCTGCGCACTTAGCGGGCCTTCTTAATATGTTTGATGCTCATAGCATCGTCACCAAAAGCCGTCTGAGTCTTCCGAATGGTTTCCACCTTGATGCAATAGCGCTGCTCCAGTCGTTCCGTAATTTTCCTTGCAATGGAAAACCGACGAGAGCACTGCACACTACCTCACACAAATGCTGCTTGCCAGCAACAGACGCTATCGACAGGCGGGAAAAAATTCACGCATGCGCACGAAGGTTCAAGGTCGGCTCATGCAAGCGCGCTTGAATCAAATCCATCAGGTTTTCGCAAAAAAGGTCGGATACTTTTCTAACAGACCTCATATTTGTTAGGAACATACGATATATCATTCCACTCCTGGTATCTTAATGGGTGGTTTTCAAACTGGTGTTTGCCTTGAAACTTTCATATTCATTCTAAAAATTTCGTAAAATGTACGAGAATGTAATACATATTAAACAACTGTTTTACTTTTTCATTAAATTTGATTGAGCTAAAGTAGAACATTGCAACAAGATTTTTACCTTTTGTAAAACTAACCTTATGTGAAATTAGAAAATATGGGGTATGTAGGTATTTTAAAGCGCTAGTTCTATAAAATTATTTAAGCAAATCCAATATTGCTATAAGCGCTTGCCATTCGGATTGAACAAAGAACGAGAACAATACTGAATGAAGAGAGAATGAAACATTACACAATTTTACAAATTTTAATGTTTACTAATTTGTATTCATGTTCGTAATCTATCAGTCCAGTGGCCCAAAAATGTCAGCTCTAAAGTGACCATGCAATTATTTTTGCGAATTTTGGAAAAATTCTTTTTGCATTACAATCAGCACATCAAATTGTATATACTAAATACGGCATTTTGATCCTTTTGAATTTAAATGCTTCATATTTATATTATTCTTATATCTTTATAATTTTCAGATATTTGCTTACAAAACGTGTTCGAGGTATCAGTACTAATTTCACTGTGAGGGAATGTGTCCATGATTGTAAAGCAGAAGGAGAATTGTAAGTAGTAAGCTTCAATTAATCTTTTATTTAAGAATGACTAATAAATTTTTAATTTATCGATGATTATGTTTTTGTTTCTGGTTTAATTAACGATTAATAGTAATTACAGATAGGTATTTAGTTCAGAGGTATATTAAATACTTCCTATTATTTATTATTATACAAGGTACTTATGACATTTTATATGAAATATAATTTTTAAATGTGTGCAGATAAAATTAGTTATACGTTATTCTCTTTTATTTTGAACACTTAGGGGAGGTTTCTAGTAAAGCGGTTGGCGAAAACATATGTTTAATTCATACAAAAAATAAAATAAAAAAATTCTTGTTGAATGAAAACTCATATTTGAGGGATAATTAAATAAAAAGCATATCTGACCCGTCAAAAGTCGCGAAGAAATTATTTTATTATATTAGGACGTTTCGAAATCATCTGATTTCATCTTCAGCTTCATTTTACATATTCTTAAGATTTGCAGATTACAGAATCCAAGTAATTAACATGATGTTGTATAATTGTTAAACTATTACAAATTATAACACAGTGTGTATTGACACATGCTGCCTGACCAAGAGTCACCCGGCAACTAACAATTATATGGGTTCCATTAAAAAAAAATGCAAGTTTGTATATATATATATATATATATATATATATATATATATATATATATATATATATATATATATATATATATATATATATATATATATATATCTCGAAAATGAACCGATAGAAAAATTATTTTCGTACGCCACTGGATAGACAATAAAAATATCTACACTATTATTCACGAAAGATGACTAGTCAAGGTTATTTGTTCGAAGAAAGAATACACATCACTTTATAGCAGTAGCTTAGCAACATTTGGTATTAGAAAGAGAAAGATTATTTGACCTATGTCTATTTAATTTATGTGGTGTGACAGATATACGTAAATAGTGGCATTACTTTCTAACACACTATAAATAATAATGACATATGTCGTAGAATTACAGATACCTAATTATCTACAACACTGCCCTCTGTGCTAATATTTACCCATTGGCGTTGACGTTTAAATTAAATTATTATTCCTTGGTTTATAAGTTAAGTCTGTTTTTGTATTTTGCAAAAACACAAGTGAAGAACATAAATCTTTCAGAAAGGCATTATTTAGAAAGAAACATAATTTTCAAATGAATTATTCTTATTTTTTAGTTAAAATGTGTCTATAAATATTTCGTGTTGCACGCCTATGCAAACGAAATGCAATGAAGTTATCTGCAAATAATATTATATCAGACGGCTCACAAATGACCTTGAATAGTCATCTTTCGTGAATAATAGTTTAACTTTTTTATTTGAAACATTTTTCTCGATTACTGATATTGTAGAAGTTATTTCAAAATGAAAATATCGACCAAAGTCAGTTTTCAGCCATTTTCTAGTAATCTATGAGAAATTTTGCCAAAACAACATGCACTAACACCCCCCCCCCTCTCTCTCTCTCTCTCCCAAGGTACACCACATGTGTGTTCCGAGATCCCAATGGTGGACTTCGAAATCCGGACACCTGTATATACAAATCTTGGATTATAATTATAATCATGGATAAAAATTTAATTCGCTTTTATAAAACCAGGCATGGTAATGAAAATTTTAGTCATTTTAAAAACTGTGTTTCGACTTTTTCTGAATATTTGAATACAAAAATACTTGTATTTTACTATCAGTTTTAATTTTTTTCAGTGTTTTGTTTTTAAACCGCTGTTTTTTGAGATCTAAATCTTCTAATGATGTCGAAAACACAGATGGAGGAAAGTTTTTACAAGTAAGTTTTGCTTACAAATTTGAAAATATTGATTTACATATGTACTTCTTTTGCAGGCTGTTTCTGAAGATTTCCAACAAGTATGGGGTCAAATTATTCTTATGGGTTTGCTTGCAGTAGTATTTTCTATAATTATGGTATTTCTTCTTCGGTATGCAACTGCATTCGTAGTTTGGTTTGTACTTCTCGCTTTTACTGCGCTTTTAGTTGCAGCAACTATATTCTTATGGTAAGTTAACACAATGTTATAATCATTTTTTTATTTTGTTAATAATTTTTAGGGTTTATTGGGCTAAAGTAAAAGATGTACCTAGTAAGCAAGGCGAAAGTCAAGGAATTTTATACAGCGCAATTGCAATAACTATTTTTACTTGTATAGTTATATGTATTATGTGCGTTTTTTTCAAGAGAATTAGACTTGTTATTCAATTGTTCAAGGAAGCTGCAAAAGCTATTGCTGCCATGCCATTAATGATTATCCAACCTGTTTATGTAAGTTAACAGTTAGACGCACATACGTTAGAGCAGAGATGGCCAACCTTTTTAGGTTCATGAAAATTTTAAGGATGCGTTATGGGTGCAATTACATAATTTTTGATAACATTACTTTTTTTCAAGCTCCGACTTATGTTGCTAAAAACTAACAAAATAATATAAACATTATTCAAATGTTTTTATTAGTAACAATTAAGCATTTAATAGAATATTATATAAAGCTGCGTTCAGAGCTGTCCTATTATCAATTACAATTAGTACAATTAATATATCCACTTTGACAATGGGAAATAACGCTAGCGTACACAGCGACAAAATTAAGATGTTAATTGTAAGTGTTAGAGTGGCAAGGGCAATCAATGTTCCTCTGACGGATCATCTCGATTCGAGGTGACAGTGACAGCCCGTGGATGCCGGAGCTTGCCCGATTTAGCGCCATGTGATTTTATTTTTATGAAGATATCTCAAGGCAGAGGTTTTCCAATACCGCATTACAACCCTGCTTCAGCTGAAGAATTTTTTTCGGCAGAAAATAGCTCGAATGTTGGAACGTGTAGAGAGAAGCTACAGAAATCAATTGCATCAGTACATACAGAACGGTGGCCACCACCTTCAAAACGTTTTATTTAAAACTTTAAATTATGTTCTTTCATTATCCAAAAATATATTTTGCCTATCAGCAATACTTTTTATTTTATTCGCCTTCAAAAAAGATAGTTTCCCCTCCCTGTATTTACAATTATTTAATAAAAATCATTTACTTATTTTTTATTTTTTAGATTGCTTAATCATGTTTTCAATAGATGTCACATTCACTAAGTGCTAATTCTAAACGCTATTTCAGATTTAAAACCGGTAGTTTTAAGACGCTTCAACCGGTTTCTATTTGTAATTTATAATTCAGAAGCTCTGAACGTAGCTTTAACTTGTATTTTTTTAATGAATATGTCACGGACGCATAGCACATGCATCGCGAACACATATGTGTCTACTGGTGCGTGGTTTGCCATCCCAGCCTTTAAGCTAAGTTTACATGGAACGGTTGTCACCAACACGGTTCCAGTGGATTGCATACTAATTGGTAAAAACTTTTAGTAAAAGGTCAAATTAGTATTGAATTCTGTTTGCGAATGTTTCAAATGTAAATAACTAGGACGGAATTTTGCGCACAAATGCGCCACTGCGCGAATCGTTGTGCTTGGCGTGGTTCGGCTCGCATGTTTGATTTAGACGATTTTTTTAAAAGTTAAAGTGTGTGTTAGAATTGTAAACGACCTATAATGGAATTTTGCTGAAAGCGAACTCCTTGCAGGAGTCTAAATGTTATCCTCGCATTTTGATCGTGAACGTTTTGCGTTGCTTGGTAAAGTAGTCTCGACCGGCTTTACGACGGCAGCAATTATTCACGCATGCTCACTTTTGAACCTGTGCAGATTTACCATATTTAAAAAGAAATAAAGATAATCAGTTGACAATTTGGGGTTTAAAAGTATAATGGATATTAAAACAAAACAAACTGCTTAAGTTTATCCGTTATACGAAAAATTATATGAGAAAACAAAAGGAAGTAATAAAGTTGCTGGGTTCTATTCCAAGTTTAATCAGAATGTCTGTCCAAATTTTATTTTTCAAATACACATTTCTCTAATTTTTGTGTCTAATGAAGTATTCTAATGTAATAAAATTTAAGGTAAAAAATGTTATAACGTTATGGATTATGCTAAACAATAACCGAATAATTTCTCGCTCAAATTAAAAAATCTGATGTGGCCAGCACATTACCTTCCGTCATTTCTATGTATTATAGAAAATTTATACAGAAAGATTCTTGCAAAAGATTCTATTTTTTACATTGCGTACATTATCTTCCGGTAGTTGTATGTATTTTATACAAATTCCATACAGAAATTTTCTAGCAAAAGATCCTATATTTTCGGTAAAAATTATAACACAAACATACTATGTCAATTGCACTTGACACTGACATCTTTCAATTAGAATTTTCTTGATATAGTAGCTGTTTCCATAGTTATAGCATAGCTGGCTAATTTATGAAATTTAATTTCTTTGTAATTTTTTAACTCTATATCCATTAAATAATGAAATTTAATAGAAGCCAAATCGTATAGAGAATAAAATATTCTTTAATATTTATAATAATATTAAATGTGGAAAAATTATATATAACATTGTTTTTTCAAAAAACACACACACGCGCAGACACACACGCACGCACGCACGTACACACACACATTCATCATGCATAGAACGTTTTGTGTATTAAATAACTTACCTATGCAAGCTCACATTGGGGCCTATTCTGTAACTCAGTAGTTAATTTTTAACCATTGGTTAAATTTTTTAACCAATCAAGTACGTTGACATAAAACAAAAAGAGAGATTTTTAGTTGTCAAATCAATATCTATTGGATAAAAATTTTAACCAGTGGTTAAAAATTAACCACCGAGTTACAGAATAGGGCCCATTAGGAGCTTTATGGCCGAAATATGGTCAAAACTGTAAATTTAAATCTGTAAAAAAACTGACAAAACACATTTATTTTTGTTGATTAATATAAAATTATACATAACACTTGCTGAGATATTGAGCAAAAAGTGAAAAAGTAATTAAGTGGTCAACTTTTTTGTTTATAACTTGTTCCCTAATTGCAGGGTTCATATGAAAAGTAATTTACAGCTACTTTAAACCTTTAACAATTTTATTAAATTCAAATTACTAACAATACATATCATTGAACTGGATTACCCAAGAAAGCATTATCCAGTCAAAGTAGATAAAAAAAATATTTAAATTTTGGAAAAATTCGCAAAGAGCTGAAAATTGGTATAGATCTTAAATACACCATTACAAATGAAATGTCAAAAGTCCTTATCGATCCTACTTCTGCAAAAACAATTATTTAAGAAGGTCAAAAAAATCGATTTTTCGCAAATATCTCTTAAACGGTAAGTATTATTGTAAAAATGGTTCTTACAAAGTTTGTAGGTTATGCGATTCTCTACAAAAAAGATCTTCATACTGTTTTTCCTACGAATTATCATTCATGAGATATCGCGATTTTAAAAACTGGAAGTCATATTCTGCATAATATGCATGTACTCTTTTCCGCACAACCTTCGAGTACTTGGCGCATATTTTTTACGTAGTTTCCACTGTAGGTATAATTCACGATTTATTTTGATGAAACAAGTTTGATCAATCAGTTTTCTATTGATTAAAAAAAATGTTTTACGAGGGCTATTTGATGTCAGTGACATTGAAATGAAAAAAATTTTATCTTTGAAATTTCAATTTATTTTTCAATATAGTGTCCTTTTAACTCAACACACTTTGCTCAACGATATTTCAACTTCTTTAAGCCTTCCAAAACATACGATTTCTCGAACTCTGTAAAACAGGAGTTCATTTCAACAATGACCTCATTGTTCGATGCGAATATTTTCCATCTAGCCATTTTTGTCATGTGTGGAAAGAGGTAGAAGTCACCGGAGGCCTAATCGGGAGAGTAAGTTGGATGAGAGAGCAGTTCGTACCGCAATTCGTACAATTTGGCCATTGCAATTGCAACCGAGTGCGCTGGTGTATTATCATGGTGAAACAGCACATTTCTCTTTGGCAAATGGAGTCTTTTTTTTAATCAGTTCAGTATGAAATCGATCCAATAAAGCGGCAACATAGAAGACATAAATTATTCCCACCAAATCCCAGAAAACCGTGGCCATGAACTTTTCGGCCGATGGAACCATTTTTGCCTTCTTCGGAGCACGTTCGCTAAGGGAAATCCACTGCGTTGATTGTTCTTTCATTCATCTATATTTCTTCAATGGTTACGAAATTTGCAAAAATTCACTTAGATTGCACTTGTACATGTCCAAACATTGCTTAGAAAGGGTCACGGGATTCAGTTTTTGATTCAATGTCAGCAAACGCGGCACCCATTTTAACAGTAGCTTTTTCATATCTATCTCGCATACCTTCAGTCTATGGTCGTCTAACACGATATCATGGATTTTATTAACCATGTCTTCAGTTGTAACGTCATTGGGACGAGGAGCAAATATACAATCTATGCTCGTGGAGTAGGAAACAGAATCGTATAATTTCTATTTATTTTCTGGTGCGAGTCACACAGAAACCAATACCGATACCAATACAGATTTTTACTTATATTGAAAGTCTGGTGACTTATACAGCTCGCGTATGAGTGCATATTAGTATTTCCAATTTTAAAAATCGCGATATCTCATGAATGATTATTCGTAGGAAAAAAAGTATGAAGACCTTTTTTTGTAGATAATCGCATAATCTAGAAACTTTGATGAACCATTTTTAGAATAACACTTACCGTTTAAGAGATATTTGCGAAAAACCGATTTTTTTGACCTTGAATATTTTTTTTGCAGTAGGATCGATGAAGACTTTTGACATTTCATTTGTAATGATGTGTTTAAGGTTTGTACCAATTTTCAGCTTTATGCGAATTTTTCCGAAGTTGAATGTCTATTTTGACTGGATTACATGCAAATTGCCAAAAATGAAATGAAAAAATGGCACCCTTGCTTAATTTTTGTTACTTTTATTTTTTCGTTAAAGTTTTCACCGGTTTCAGGATATTAAGCCTTTGTTTACATACAGAATGAACACTGGAATCCTTGACAGGCGTTTAACATGGGGAATTTTTTTTTTTGTTATTAAATTTACCCTAAATCTGACTTTCTTTAAATTAAGTTTACTCTGGCACCACAAGCGTAAATTAAAAAATTGTTATTCAAAAATTCAGGATTTTATTCTTTAAAATTGTATGTAAATCATCCTATATAGTATTATGGGACATATAGTATTTGAATAAACTGTTTTCCCATGTTATACACGTATGTCGCGGTTGTGTTTACCCTGTATAGAAAAGTAGGCTGCTAACTTGAAGAGCAAAAATTCAAAACGCTGTATGTCCATTTGAACATATTTCGATTTCTATTATTCTGAACGCTTGTATTATAAAATATTTTTATTGATATTTAAAATGCATGAGCCCCTAGCGCCTAACTATGAACAACTAGAAAATCATATTCATAATGTATTGTTAATTTGCAATACATTATGTATTATTTACTATGTTTTGAAAATAAAGAAAGATTTATTGCGTTTGTAACAAAAACAGCTTATATAATAAATACCACAACATAGAGACAGGAAAATAATAAAAGTTATAAAATGCCATTTTAAAACTAAGGAAATATCACAGAAAAATTAAGCTAAAATGTTTTGAAACTACCCATAAAACATGTATCATTTTATTAGAAATAATATCTACGACTTCAATTTTGTATAACAAAAATTTCTTCAATCTTTTTAAATAAACAAGCAGACAAATTTTAATTAGCGAATTTTTAAACCCTCGGCCTATTTCATTGAAACACATGTTACGACCCCTGCTTTTCAAGGGATGCTAACCCCTTACAACCATATTGATATCTTTCATTGTTTTCTTAAAGAATATTCTCTTCTTTTCACTGATACCATCCATTTTCTGTAAAATATTTGACATATTCTTTATGTCGTACAAGTCCCAGTCTTTCGCTAATATGTTTAATTTACCAACTTCTCTATAAATTTTAATGTTAATAGTCCTCTTTTATTAAAA
Organism: Harpalus rubripes; assembly: GCA_963082715.1. Taxonomy (NCBI): domain Eukaryota; kingdom Metazoa; phylum Arthropoda; class Insecta; order Coleoptera; family Carabidae; genus Harpalus; species Harpalus rubripes. The sequence continues at coordinate 39,224,951 of OY720452.1, read as the reverse complement.
TTGAACTGTGCAAACGCAGTATTTTTTCAACTCGTCCAAATACTCGATCTGCTGGCATGTAAGAATGTCCCCGAACTGGAAAATCTTCATTAGGGTTGGGAAAAAGATCGGTTGATGGATCTTGATTGGTCTTTTTTTAAGAAAATCAGATTTTATTTTGAAAAGATCGATCAATCGACAAAATCGATTTATTGGAAAGATCGATTAATTAAACATCGATGTTTATCAAATAGATCAATTTAAAAATCGATTATTTTCAAAAAGATCAATCAGTTAAAAAACATTTATCCGAATTCCGAAAAATCGATCTTTCTAAAAGATATCGATCTTCTGGATTCTGAAAAATCGATTTTTTTCAAAAAGATGATCAATTACCGAATTTCGGAAAATCGATCTTTCTAAAAGATATCGATCTTGTATATTCTGAAAGATTGGTTTTTTAAAATATTTATTCCAAGAAATTTCTTGATTTCGCTAGTATTTGGCGTTTCACGCGCGTTAGGTGTTATTCGTGAATTGTTTCGTATTTTGATTCTTTATTAGAATCGATTTTTGATCATTTTCTAAAATAGATTTTTTTATATAATATTTGGATTTCATATTAAAAAATCTGATGTGGCCAGCACATTACCTTCCGTCAGTTCTATGTATTTTGTAAAAATGTCATACAGAAAGTTCCTTGAAAAAGATTATATTTCTTGTACATTACCTTAAGGCAGTTGTATGTATTTTATACCAAACAGAAACTTTCTAACAAAAGATCCTATATTTCCAGTAAAATTATAACATAAACATACTGTCAACTACACTTGACACTGACACCTTTCAATCAGAATTTTCTATTTTCTTAATGTAGCAGCTGTTTCCAGAGTTATAGCAAAGCTGACTAATATACATGATATTTAATGTCTTTATAATTTTTTAACTCTATGTCCATTTAATATGAAGCATAAAATGCATTCAAATTGTATAGAGAATAAATAATTCTTTAATATTTATAATAACATTAAATGTGAAAAAATGATATTTAACATCGTTTTTTCAAGAAAAACTGTTAAAATCTTCAAATGAGGGTACTTCCGGTTGACCAATTATAACCAAAATCTAATCAGCCCTTCACATGGCTGTAACGAAGAGGAATACGAAAGAATTATAATTTTTGGAATTGTAGTATTAGAGTTATCGCATTAGAAAATTTTGTCACACACAGACACACACACACACACACACATACATACACACACACACACACACATACAGACATCATCGTAAAAATAGTAAAATCGTATTCTAGGGACCCTAAAACGTGCTTATTCATCAAAAACTCACCACCGAATTTTTTGACCAAAGACAATACCTTCCTTACCTAAAGGTGACGGAAGGTAAAAATATCAATTTTTGCTATTGATTGATGAAATCGATCAATCGTGATAAATCAATTTTAGCAAAATCGATTTCAAATTTCTAAGATCGCACAGCCCGAATCCTTATCATATTACACTAAAGTTATTGTTTACTACATTTGACAAAATAATACTGTTAAACATTTCATAAGAATACTAATTTTGCGATAATAAATTAAGTTGATAAATGATACTTTGGAGATACTTCGTTATGAAAATAAATGTTTTGGGATTTACAACCTTTTTGAAAAATAATGTAATGTTTTCTATAGTATTATTCACGAAAGATGACTATTCAAGGTCATTTATTAGCCGTCTGATATAATAGACCACGGGGCCACTACGTCACGGCAGCCATTTTCTTTGCGATAGGTCATGCTTAAGTTTCCAAACAGAAGTTTCGTTCCATGCAAGTGCGATAAGAGAACTGCTTCGTGTTCTTATTTTTCCTAGTTTTGTGTTCAGAGGACCCTTGTCAACAGTGGAAAGACTTTCAAAATAATAATTAGTTTTGTAACTGTCAATAATATACATCCAGAACCTCCTGTGACCAGTTTGAGCGGAACGTGTTTTGAGGTTAGTTTATAATAATGCTATTTTATTCAAATATATAACAATAATAACATTTGCAGGTTATTAATGTAAAAAATACACAATGGTTATGTGTTTCGCACCTGATTGCAAACATTATTCCGAGAGAGGAGAATGCAAACAATTTTTTAGATTTCCTAAAAAGCCTCAAGAAAAACAAAGGTGGATTGTCCTGTTAAGGCTATTCTAATTATATGCTTTTGTGATCCAGCCATGTTGTCATACTAACAAATTTTGCCTGGCAACAATGCTCACAACGTTTTTCTTTTCTAAATTGCAAGTACATGAATTGTAAAATGCTTATACGTATGTGGTTTGAGGTTACTTGTTACCTTGCTGTACGCTACCGCATAACTTGGTGAAATAAATTAAACACTACCCAACTAACGGTTAAAAGTCTTTAGGATTTTACCACAAATGACAAAAATGTGTTACTACTCTCTACTAATTGCAAAATTGTACTATTTTTCAACTGCTTATGTTAAGCAATAGGGACATAGCACATGGAAATTTATTGTTTGGAAACCGAGCTCCTGACCTACCACAAAACAAGATGGCGTGTGACGTCATTGGCCCCGTAGTCTATATTACTTGCAGATAACTTCACTGCATTTTGTACTCATAGGCGTGCAACACGAAATATTAATGGGTACATTTTAACTGAAAAAATAAATGTATTTTATTTCAAAATTTTTAAGTAATGCTTTACTCAAAGTTTTATCTTCTTCACCTACGTTTTTGTATAAAATAAAAATATAGACTTGTCGTAAACTATAAAATAATAATTTGATTTGAATGTCAACGCCACTGAACAAACATTTGTATAGAGGACAGTATAGTAGATAATTTCATGTCTGTAACTCTACGACATACGTCACTGCAGTTTTTACGGGCCTGTTCTGTAAATCAGTGGTTAACTTTTAAGCACTGGTTAATTTTTTTTATCAAGTTAATATTGATTTGACATTTAAAAATCCCAATTTTCTGTTATATGTCAATATACTTGACTGGTTAAAAAAGGTAACCAGTGGTTAAAAATTAACCACTGAGTTACAAAATATGCCCGTTAGTGTGTTAGAAAGTAATGGCACTATTTACATATATCTGTCACACCACACATGTTTAATGGACATATATCAAATAATCTTTCTCTTTCTAACACAAAATGTTGCTAAGCTACTCCTATAAATTGCTGTGTATTCTTTCTTCGAATAAATAACCTTGAATAGTCATCTTTCGTGAATAATAGTTTATTTATTTTAATAAGGATATACATCAGTTTGAAAAAAATGTTTATAAGAGTCCAAAAATCTTGAAGAGTTCAAAGCGGTGTAAGTGATGCCATCTCTAGTTCAAAAATTTTAAAGAGTAGACATACAGCGTTTTGAATATAAGCTACTAAAATAATAACGCCATACTGCATGTCAACAACAGTCTACAAAATGAATATAAAATAAAAGTGTAATGCTTTTCATTAATATCTACAGATAACGTTAATGTATCGTTCTTAACACGGTTTACTTTATTCTAATTTCTAAAATAATGAACATGAGGAATAAAGCACATAATTTGAATATTTGTCCTACTGACATGTCAAAATAATTGTTATGTTAATTCGCAATCGAAATTAACGATAGAGGCGCTGATTTTCGAAACAAGATGGCCGCCATACGATGGATTTGACATATGACAGTTCACATTGTTCACTGTGTTTTGTTGACTGTATATACAAACCGGATTTAAAAACTTATATATATGGAGGGGATAAGTTAAAATACTTAATTGTTAATTACTACACTACTCACTCAGCTGTCACTTATTCAATATGGCGTTCGTACGATTGCTTTTCGTAGTACTGATTTGCGTCATTAGAGGAAAAATTTTATCTACAATTGCGAATAGACTCTGAAAGTGCATTCGTCATAGTCGAGCGGGAATTACAAAACCTGAAATATGTATCCGGTTTGTAAATGTGGCCTTGGTGAACAAACTACACTACCGCGCAATTTAAATGACTGTCATCTGTTGCGTACTTTTATTTGGCTAGTTTGAACGTTTGAACGATAATGATGTATTTCGCGTTGATATATTAATTATACCTCGTTTCACGTAATATCGGGGTATTATCCAATTAAAAAACAAGATCAAATTGCATCTATCTCCCCATCACTATTTTCTTACGTGAAATGAAGTATAGTTGTATATTTATACTAAAATATGTTTGTAATTTAATAGTGTACGTATTTATGATTTGGTATTATTATAGGATTTCAAAATATCTGCGGATAAATAATTTACAAACCTCAAAGGTACTATCTGAAGGATTGTTCATCATTTATTCGCTTAATGTATCTAACGGATGTTTGATGTTGTTAAATAGGGTTAATGGCTGATTTTTCAAGAGGCAGATAAACCCGATTCAAGGTTATTCCTAGTAATATTCCTTGCTGTATATTTGTCTGTTAACAACAGAAACGTCTGCAATATTTTATAATTCTAAGAATAAATAATTTGCGAGGTGAAAATACTTTACTCAGGGCCGACATATCGATATCAAGCACATAATGAATTTATTTGGTGAATTATTAGTCATTCTCTTCTGAAAAATGCATTCCTTTTCTACCCTATATATCGTTCATCGGTAAAAAATCGTGTTATACGAAAGAGAATTTCATGCTGAATTCAAATTTTTAAACCGCGTTATCGTATCTTTAACAGGATCAGAGTCGTAGATGAAAAATTAAAAAATTGCAAGAAAACATTAACAATTTTATTTTTAAATCATTGATAATTTACTTCTTTCCTTGCCACGACGAATTTAAACTGTTATAAATAGTAAAACCTATTAGACTTAAAAACGTAATATTATTTATTTTTTGAAGAATTTTAATATCTTTTGTAATTGTTCCTATTCTTCGATTACTTTGAAGTAAAACGAAAATTTCTTGCACTATAAAACCTCTAAATATATGTAATAATATATATAGTAGTTAATAATAATTAATAAATAATAATGAATTATTTGCAAAAAAAAGTAAAAAATATATAATTAAATATGATCCAAATGATGCATATGGAAAATTTTCTCTGTTTGAAGCGATATATATGGCACGCCGTTTCCACAAATATTATTCTTGTGTTATAAAATTTATTTTCTCTAAATATATATTTTAAAATAAATTTTTCACGATAAAATATATAAATCTGCTGCATAAAAATTATATATCAGTGAAATAAGAATAAATCGCACGTACAAAATATATATATTAACACTTGAAATTTTTTATCACAAAATAATTTTTGTGTATACGGCGGCTTGTGATATATAAATTTGAGCTTCTATGTCGGACTGATAGATGGTGCTTAGTGAGAACCACAGAAATAAAAGAATCAGAATAAGCTGATAGTTATTGGGAGCCCTAATAATGACGCAAGTAAAAAAGTGCAGGGGCCTGTTTCTCAAAAAATACTAGTTTACAAGTTACTAGTTACAAGTGAAATTTTTAATAGTACTAGTAAATTGTGTTTCTGAAAGACTGTTTCTGAAAAGTATTTTACTAATTTACAAGTTACTAGTTTACAAGTTAATAGATACAAGTGAAATTTTATTAGTCAAGTAAAATAGTGTTTCTGTAACATTTTCAATAGTCTAGTAGTCTTTTTAAAAAATACTATACTCTATCCGTTTTAACTATAGACTAGATGGCGTTTCGAGCGCGGCCGTTTTTACATGTATTAAATAAAGAATTCAAATTTTGGCGCCATTCCTAGATTTAAAAAATTCTTTCTAATTGACATTTTTTCAGTAATTTTGTCTTGTACGTACATGTGCTAGTCTATTTTGTGTTTTTATGCATATACATACTTATAATCTCCGTACCTTTTTCTACATATCGGCGAAAGGGGCATGTATAAATAAAAACCACATTATTCAAATAAATTTTAAAGAAAACAACGTAAAATAAAAATATAATTCTCCTTTGAAATATAAATATTTACACTCCAAAATATATACATTATATGTATAAACTACATAACACCGTTAAATATGAAGAAAATAATGTTCTAAACAAATTTCTTTGTTCCTGGGGTGATCTGAATGACCCTTTTTCCTCGTGTTCTTTTATAGCTTTCCAAATATTACCTACATCGTCCTATGTCCAGTTCTGATGCCACAATTTGGACACTTCCTAATTTGGAATATGCATTCGTGGCATGACATGTCCAGTATAAATTATCCGCCACTTTTTTTGTCCGCTTCGGAGGGCCTTTCCTTTTGGTTATTTTAAAACATTCGCATAGCCAGGTTCAGGATTTTTATCCATAATATTAACGACGAGAACAGTAACAAAACTAACGAACTACTAATTAAAAACTACGAAAACACGCACAATGAAAACTATGTAATTTGAAATATAACGACAAAACACTATGAAAACTATATAAACGAAAAAAAAAACAAGCAAACAGAACTGAACAGAAATTGATAATATGTAATAAATCGTGTACTATTAACTTTATTGACATTTATATATTTTATGTCAGACGGCAAAATAATTGATACAGTTGTCAAGCAAATTTAAATTTCGCGTCAATTATTTTACTGTGTAAACTCGGTTCACGTTTGAACCAATCAGAGAGCTAGAATCTTAAGCCCTATCTCACCCAACGCTCTATAGTTAAAACGGATAGAGTATAGTATCTAATCCAATATTCTTTAAATCAAGTGATTCAATTTTCTGACTGACGTTGACATTTTCAAGTGTTTTATATTGAGATTAAATTATTTTTCAATAAAAATGTCTACGCTGGATGCAAAATTAATTATTTTGGGGATGATTCGAGATGCTAAAGGTATTCTCTTTAGAGCATTCTCTAAATAAATTATCTAAAGCAGTTAAAGTAAATGAATGGACAAAAATCTGTTACACTTGTCACGCTTCGGGTTGAGTAAACAAGACAAAAACTACAAATATATCAGGGACACATTTTGGCCTAACTTAAGAAAGTTGTATTTTTACGGATAATGCATGGTTTCTGTTCATATCTAGAGGAAGAATAAGTCCCAATAAATTAATTAATGTATTTAACTTATTTGCCGTGAGTAACCTCTCATTCATATAAAGTTTCTGTATGGATATAATTTATTCTTGCTTTAATTAGGTTTTGACGACGCACTAATTCTTCATCACTAGACTCAGAGTCACTTGACCACATTATTATATATATTAACACTAAACAAGGGCAGACACTACAAGAACCATTGAATAACATACGAAAAAGAAAAAAACAGGAACTGTAAAATAATACGACTAGTAAAATTTATATTTAAAATTTACAAGACTTTTGACACTTGTAGCTTTTCTCTAGTAAATTACTAGTCTGACAGATGTCACAAATATTTTGAGAAACAAGATACTAGTATTTTTTGTCAAATACACTAGTAAATACTAGTTCCCAACTTGTAACTAGTATTTTACACTTGTATATTTCAGAAACAAAAACTAGTAAACTTCACTAGTATTACTAGTGTACGGACTAGTATTACTAGTGTACGGACTAGTATTACTAGTGTACGGACTAGTAATACTAGTCCCGTATTTTTTGAGAAACAGGCCCCAGGAGTTATAAATATTTAAAATGATGAATAATATTGGTTTTTTATATACAACGCCACAAAATATGAAGTATTGTTTATAATATTTGAATTGAATGTACATAACAATTTGTAAATATCAATTAAGTACGTTTATTATAAATACATTAGTGTATTTATAGATACAATACAATGAATCTAAATATAATAATCTAATATATAATATGACACTGAAATTTTCCAAAATATCTAAATACGGGCAAATCTATTTTAATTAGCAACCAAAAAGTTGCTGACTGGGATATTTAGAATAGACAGTTTGGCTTTTAAATTAAACGTCGACTTTTCAATCACCGGTTAGTTCCAATCGTAATGAAAAATTAACCATGATTACTTTCTCGATTAAATTAATTACGATTAATTTAATTAATGCTTAAGGCCCGGTATTTTTATCTCCGGTTAAACTGTCGGTTATACAATGTGACACCGAAAAATTTATACATGTATAATTTTTACAACTTATGCTATAATAACGATGAACTGTTTAACCAGGGTTAAAGATATCGAGCCTTAATCAGTGATTGATAAACCGGCGCTTAGTCTAAAGGCCAATTTGTCTATTCTAAATATCCCAGTCAGAAATTTTTTTACTGGTCATTAAAATAGATTTGCCCATATTTATATATTTTGGAAAATTGCAGTATCATATTATATTTAGATTCATTGTATTGTATCTATAAATACTGCCATTATATAATAAATAAACTTTATTACAAAAATAATGGCAAATACACTGTGATCTATATTATTTATACTATAAACATTTATATACTCCCGCAATTTTTTACTTGCGCCATCTATTAGTGCTCCCAACAACTATCAGCTTATTCTGGTTCTCTTTTATTTCTGTGGTTCTCACTAAGTACCATCTATCAGTCCAACATAGAAGCTCAAATTTATATATCAACACACGCCACGCCGTACACACAAAAATTATTTTGTGATAAAAATTTTCTAGTGTTATTATATATATTTTTTACGTGCGATTTATTTTTATTTTACTGATATATAATATTTATGCAGTAGATTTATATATTTTAACGTGAAATATTTATTTTTAAATATATATTTAGAGAAAATAAATTTTATAACACAAGAATAATATTTGTGGGAACGGCGTGCCATAGATATAGCTCACTATCTCATGCTTATAGAAAAAACTGTTTTATATGAAAGTTGTAGAGAATTTTATTCACAACAAATTCAGAAATAACTATTTTTGCCCTAATGCTTATTGGTGAAGAGATATTAAAAAAAAGTTTTTTCGCGTCATTTTTACCAAGTTGGCAGTGGTTCCCAGGGGGCTTCAATGTCGAAAACTTGTATTTTTTATTGGTACCCTTAAATATACAACGTATCCAAAAATCTGAAATACCCGACTTTTTCTACCCAATGATTGGATTACCTCAGAAAATTCAACTCAGTCGGCCGTTTTAAATTAACACAGCGCCTCTATAGGATATTTTAGTCGCCAATAGGAGAAAAAAAGGAACTGTGGGTGGCAGGTCGGACGACGACAAATCTCCCATTCTCCCCATTTGAGCGCCATTTTGTCTAGTAAAATAATTATATCATTTATTGTTTTTATTTTAAAGTGTAAACAGTAAAATTATTTAATCCAAAGCAAAATATTTATATTCAAAATAAACTACACAAATGTTTTCCCCATTTGCTACGTTCACAAATCTCTCATTAGATGTCAGCTACTTTTATTTTTTTCTTTAATAACATTCTGAATGTAGCATTAAAGAGGATTTAAAAAAAATAATATTTATTAAAAATGTTTTCATTTTCTGAAACCGATAAAATATTGAATATACCACGGATTTTATGAATCATAACAAGCCTTATGATGGGTCCACACTTGAACATTTTAGTCCGAACGAATTACGTTCAGCAGATTCGCAGAAACATTGGTTTTCCAACGTGCTTGAAGTATTCATAGTAAAGTGAATAATGGTTTCTGATAAGATGCTTGCATTTGGTGCTTTTTTATCATTTGTATGATACAGAAAATAATAAAAGGCGAAGAAATCAATCAATGGATACGAAGATTGTTCCTAGATCGCATTTAAAAAAATTACAAGACTTAATAATTAACAAAATTAGTTGGACGGGTTGGCCCTATAATTCAAAGAAAAGACAAAATTGTGTAAAGCAATACCGTTTTGCTTTAACATTGAGGTTTTTAGTTTCTGTTGATTCTTGCACCAGCCTTCAATACTTATTTAAAATATCAGAACAAAGTATTAGTGTGATTGTTGCAGAAACCTGCAACGTTTTGTCTTTGGTTTTATACAACGAATGCTGCGATCAGCACGAACAGTGCGAACTCCCGTCAACCGAATGATTCGGCGAACAATAATTCCCTTTGAGCAATTTCGATTTACCGACAAGCTACAGAAAACATTTCGTTTCGATACGATATTGTCAATTTAACCAAAAGTTAAAATTTAACTATAAGCGGTGAAACTGGCCATTAGAGTGTTAATTATAACTAATATCGAGCATTATCCCCGTTAGTTTGTGTATGCTTGCTTGTGGAATCTGTTGTTATTCCTCCACCAGAGCACCTTCCGGGCGGGTTTCATCTTGCACCAATATAAAATTTTCACATTTATTTGTAGCTGCAAGAGCAAGTAGTTAAACTTGAACATTTAGCATTTCATCTACATAGTACCTTGCAGTTCAAGTGCCGTTCCGTATAATGAAAAGTTCGATTTTATCTCTGCTCTATATTTATAATTGAACCAGCTTCAAAAGAAAAACGTGACTGCGTACAAACTTATAGATATAGATTTAATAAAACAAAAAAAAGAACTTTTACAACGTTTTGTCTGGTTTCTATAATAACTTCAAATCTAAAATTAAAAACTATCTTTTGGAATTTCTTTTTATTTTTGTAAAGAATATTTCGCTTTGGTTAGCACTGCAAAATAAGATCAATGACTATTGTATTTTTTAAAATTGTAAATTTTTACAATTTTTGACTAGCTACAAACATTTGTATATGTAATGTGGTAATGTAATGTACTAAATATTAGTTAAAGTAAAATTTCTATAAAAATCCAGTAGTATATTTCTCATAAGCACATAAATCATAATTTACTTATTTATGCAACATGAGTATTGTTGAAAGTATTGATTTAAATAAACTTAATATTTGAATTTCCCGGACTTTTGTCTTTGGACGTTTGCGGCAGCACATGAAGCTCTGTTCGCGCCAATAGTTAGTTGTTCATTGTTGTTGTTGACACACACATGTAAATCGTTTTGTGATTACAAGTAATCCGCTGAATAAAAACGAATCTCGAAAGGGTTGTGTTTTATTGTGTTCTCCCAACAGGTTATGGGCCCAGCAACACTAACCCTCAGTCATTTTTGAGCGAACAGTTGAGTTCCGCCGGTAAAAGCTTCGAAAAGCTTGGAAACCGTTTTGAGGTTACGTCCAGCCTGAGTGCAAAGTGAGAAACAAACCGAAAAACGATCTCGTGCGTATCACCAAGCTGAAAAACAGTGAAAACTGGTCACTGTGGAAGTTCCAAGTGCGCATTGTTCTGAATTCGCACAATGCCTGGAATGCCGTCACCGGCACCTTCGTCAAGCCTGAACCAGTCGAGGGCCAGGATGCCGCTCAGCTTGCGGAGTGGACAAAAGCGGATAATTTCGCCCAGAAGATTATTGCAACGACGATTGCGGACCAACAAATGCTCCACATCATCAACTGTGAGTCGGCGAAGGCGATGTGGGATAAACTTCTCTCCGTCCACGAACAGAAGTCAGACGCCAGCGTACACATGTTGCAACAGCAATGGTATGCCATGACGAAAGATCCAGCTGACGACATCGCCACTCACATCTCGAAGTTGGAGGATTTAGCGCACAGACTTCGGAACCTAGGTGAGGAAATTCCAAACTCTCTTATGCTCACCAAAATTCTCATGACTCTCCCTACTGAGTACAACCACTTCGTCAGCGCGTGGGAGTCGACCAGTGCCAACGACCGAACCCTAGCCAATCTGATCTCCAGACTCTCCATTGAAGAGACCCGCATGATGTCCCAAGAGAAGACGGACGGAAGCGCTCTCGCTGCGAGGAAACTCAACCCGAAAAACGCAGGACACCGAGGAAATCAGCATAGCAGCAACTCGACGCGGAAACCAGGAAGATGCTACGAGTGTAACAAGTATGGTCACTGGGCAAAAGACTGCAAAAAGGCGAAGAAAAAAGAGTCGAAGAACTCTCGAAACGAAGTAAGAGGCGATGCACTTGTTGGCGAAGTGTTAACAACGGTTACAGGTCCTGGCTGTGACACAGACAGCTGGTACCTTGACTCCGGAGCGGGCGACCATATGTCGAATCGCCGTGACTGGCTCGTCAACTACGTCGAGTTTGAACAACCATCGTTGGTTCGTATGGGCAATGGGGAGTTTATTTGCGCACACGGCTATGGAGATATAAACGTTCTCGCATTTAACGGGCGAAAGTGGATTGAGAGACATCTTGCCAAGGTTCTGTATCTGCCAGAAATAAAGTATAATCTTTTTTCAGCGGGAGCCGCCCTCGATAAAGGCCTGCACCTGGAATCAGATCATTCAACCTGCAAACTACTTCGAGATGGAAATATTGTTGCAGTGGGAGAGCGACAGAACAAGCTTTATCGAATGAAATTTAAGATATGTAAAATCGACGCCGGAAAACAGGCTCACCTCGCCACAACTTCATCGCTACAAGCGTGGCACGAGAAACTAGGCCATCAGAACCTACCGTACGTGAAGAGTTTTTTGAAGGCTAAGAAGGTTGACTTCACGGATCAGGAGGACATATTCTGTGACGCCTGCGCCTTTGGGAAAATGCATCGTCTGCCGTTCCCATCCTCAACGTCGAAGAGCTCCAAGATAGGGCAACTTGTACACGCTGACGTCTGTGGCCCCATGCCGGAAAAGTCCATCGGAGGATCGAGGTACTTTCTCCTTCTGAAAGACGATTACTCCCATTGGAAGCGTGTGTATTTTTTGAAACAGAAGTCAGAGGTTGGGAACTGCCTTGAAGATTTCTTGAAGAAAGAAGAATAGCACTTGGAGAAAGGAGTGGTGACTTTGCGTACGGACAACGGCCTCGAGTTCATCAATCAGCAGGTTGAAGAGCTGACTCGACGACACGGTGTCACACACCAGAGGACCGTAGCCTACAGTCCTCAACAAAATGGAGCCGCAGAACGGGATAACCGAACACTGGTTGAAGCGGCTAAGACTTTGCTGCACGCGAAGAAGCTTCCAGCGAAGTTGTGGGCAGAGGCCATCAAGACTGCGGTGCATGTGTTAAACAAAACCGGTACTAGCAGCGTGAAAGGAGTTTCACCGTGCGAGCTTTGGTTGGGACAGGAAGTCGACACGGCAACACTGGATTTTCGGCGAAGAAGCGTTTGTACACATCCCCAAGGAGAAGCGACAGAAATTCGATCCAAAGGCGGAGCGAGGGTTTTTTGTCGGATACGACAGCGATGTCAAAGGCTACAAGATATGGTTTCCTGAAAACGACCGGGTCAAAGTTCATCGGGACGTAAAATTCTCCGGCAGATGCTACACACCCAAGGCCGTTCCAGGAGATGATGAATACATCCAGCTGGACCTGGTACATGAGCCGGAAGATCGCCGAGTAGTGGAGCCAGAACTAAACACAGCAGACGACATCCACGATGACCACGATGAGGCGGAACGCGATGCTGGAAGTCCACTCGTGGAAGACGCGGAGGACGAGGACTTACCTGATCAACTTCAAGATGTTAGTAGACCTGATCCACCACCAGGATATAACTTGCGTAATCGACGAGAGCTCAATCCGCCGGCAAGATACGCCGACATCGCCGAGTGCACGGCATTCATCGCGGACCCAGAACCCTCCACATACGAAGAGGCCCTCAGCTGTCAATCGGAGAAGTGGAAGAAAGCGATGGAGGAGGAACTAGTCGCACTCCGCGAAAATCGCACTTGGACGTTGATTGAGCTACCTAAAGGTGAAACAGTTATTGACAACAAATGGACATTTAAGGTCAAGACGAATCCTAATGGTAGTGTCAGCCGCTACAAGGCTCGACTAGTGGCTCGTGGTTTCAGGCAACAGCATGGAGTCAACTACTTTGAGACATTCAGCCATGTGGTGCGGTTTGACTCCATTCGAGCGATTCTTTCGGTCTCGGTCTCGAGGAAGATGCAGCTTTATCAGTTCGACATAAAATCGGCCTTCCTGTATGGGGAGCTGCAGGAGGACATCTTCATGAAGCAGCCTGTGGAGTTTGAAGATGGTACCGGCCGTGTGTGCAAGTTGAACAGAAGTCTCTACGGTTTAAAGCAGGCATCCAGATGCTGGAACCAGAGACTGAAAAAGGTCTTGAGTGAGTATAACTTAGTCGCAGCTGACGCAGATCCTTGCGTATTTTCAAGCTCGGGAGGCGGACACCAGCTGATTCTAGCCATCTACATCGACGACGGACTTATCGCCTCCACGGACCCGGGACTGGCCACCTTGCTGCTCAACAAGTTGAAAAGAGAATTCAGCATCACTTTCAGCGAGGCCAGGTACTATTTGGGACTTCAGATCGAAAGGCTCCGAGATGGATCGATATTCCTTCACCAGGAGACGTACCTGAAAAAGGTTCTAGCTCGGTTCAACATGGAAGAAGCAAATCCAGTAGCAGTTCCAGCTGACCGTAACCACCAGATGCATGCTGCCGTTCACGGGAAGGAGAACGAAGGCCCGATCAATGCACCCTATCGCGAGGCTGTCGGGAGCCTTATGTACTTATCGATTGGCACAAGGCCCGACATCACCTATGCTGTCAACAGTGCTGGTCAGTACTTTGAAAAGCCCAGTAAGATACATTGGAATGCCGTTAAGCGCATTTTGAAATACCTGAAAGGCACTCCACGCCATGGACTACTGTTCACGCCCGAGAAAAACCTGCATCTTCGAGCATACAGTGACGCAGACTTCGCAGGTGACACAGAGTCAAGGCGATCGACAAGTGGATTTGTCATGAAGTTGGGATCATCTCTCATTTCGTGGGGCTCCCAAAAACAAAAGGTTGTAGCCCTCTCCACTACAGAGTCGGAGTACCTCGCCGCTACTCACGCTATAAAAGAAATTCTGTGGATGAAGACCTTGCTATCGACTCTTCTGGACTCCGGCGAAGTGACTACCTCGTTGATGATGGACAACCAGAGCGCCATCCGCCTTATAAAAAATCCAGAGTTCCACAAGAGGACCAAACACATCGACGTGAGGTTTCATTTCATTCGCGAGAAGTACGAGTCAGGTGAATTCACTCTGGAGTACACGCCAACTGAAGACCAGGAAACAGACCTAATGACCAAACCGCTACCAAAGGCCGTACTTCAGCGCCAACGGAACATGCTTCAGATCGTGGACATTCAAGGCTAACGTGCAACTGACAGATTTTGTTATTTAATCAAAGTGGGAGTGTTGAAAGTATTGATTTAAATAAACTTAATATTTGAATTTCCCGGAATTTTGTCTTTGGACGTTTGCGGCAGCACATGAAGCTCTGTTCGCGCCAATAGTTAGTTGTTCATTGTTGTTGTTGACACACACATGTAAACCGTTTTGTGATTACAAGTAATCCGCTGAATAAAAACGAATCTCGAAAGGGTTAAGTGTTTTATTGTGTTCTCCCAACAAGTATAAAGTAGGTATAGTTTTATTTCACGAATAGGAAAGTTTGACCGAACGAACCTTTGGTGAGTTCGTTAAATCCCATGAGTGATATAAGATGCTTTTTACTCTAGTTGCATACAAGTTTTTTTACGTCTACAATAAAAGTGTAGATAAAAGCGTCATAGCGTTTCATTTTTTCACCCATTTGTGTAAAAAAGTGCACTTTTTTCACACTTTTAATGTGTAAAAAAAGATACTTTATAAATCCAATGAAAAAAAGTGTACTTTTTTAACTAATGAAAAAAAAAGTATTTACAGTGTATTTTGAATTTCAGACTTTCATTGCCCTATTCATCATCTTTGTATGTGGATGTTATTTCTCAATGTGGGTTACGAGCTATGCATACCTAACTAAAGAAAATTCAACAAATCCAAATGCTTTGACGTATGAACCAACTACTATGTCTTGGATTATATCTGCTTTTAATTGGTTTGGAATTTTGTGGATTATACAATTCGTTCTTGGCTGTCAGCACTTTATTATTGGAGGATGCGTTGCAACTTGGTTCTTTGCCAGGTAATAATTATATCTAGTATAAGGGCCGATGTTATAAATGTCCAGTTAAATTTGGTTCCATAGTAAATTCAATTAAATGAACAAATGCGTCATAAATTTTTGACAGCATCATGGAAATTAATTTGAATAACAAATGAACATTTTATATGTACTATGGAATTAAATATAACTGGACGTTTATAATACCGGCCCTAAATATAATAGTTATTTACACTACAAGTGGGATATACAGAGTGTAAAAAAAATGGTGGGCTGACTACACAGGCGGTTTCTACGACTAAAAATAATGAAAAAAGTTTATATAAACATATGGTCTAAATTGGTTCATTTCTGAGTTACATCTACTTGGGGTTTTTCAAAAAGATAACAGAAAACGGAGTTGTTTAATTGAAATTATAATAAATGTTCAAAATGACCTCCACGGAACATACTGCGGAGCTCGTTTTCCATTAACTTTTTGAATAAAAAACTAAAAAACCCTAAGTAGCTGTAACGCGGCAACGAACTATTTTAGTTTATATTACGGTATAAGAAACTAAGGGAACGCCACTGGCTGTATTTCGCGGTCAAACATAATACCACTGACCATAGTACACTCTCAGTTTTAACTATAGAGCGTTAGATGAGATAGTACTAGATTCTAGCTCTCTGATTGGTTCAAACGTGAACCGAGTTTACACAATAAAATAACTGACGCGAAATTTAAATTTGCTTGACAACTGTATCAATTATTTTGCCGTCTGACATAAAATAAATAAAAGTCAATGGCCCGTATTCCGAGCGCACTTTTATAATAAAAGCACTTTTATGAAGCGCGCTTTCACATTATATTCGTATGAGGAGTGTGCTCCATAAAAGCGCTTTTATTATAAAAGCGTACTCGGAATACTTTTAAACTAAAGGTGGTCAAATACGCGCTATTTTTATCTCGTAGATATCTGTCGTGCGACATTTGATATTGTGAAGTAATAGCTATTAACATACCTATAGGAATGTTATGCACATCATAACTGCCGCGGATGTCAGTTTAAAATCTGAGCTCGTAGACCGAGGATTTTAAGACATCTAAGGCTTGTTATGATTAATAACATCCGTGGTTTGTTCAATAGTTTATTGGTTTCAGAAAATTAAGACATTGATAGGGCGTGTTGGATAATAATTCTTCACTTTTGTATTTAAATAAAGATATATTCAAACTCTCGTTACAAAATAAATATTTAACTTCTACGTCTTCGTCTCCATCACAATGGCCGTCTACTTTTCTCTTTTTCCCATCGCCCTTCTCCTTCCCTTCCCTTTTTAGTCTTGCCAACTGTCTTTTTCCCGTCGCCCTTCTCCTTCCCTTCCCTTTTTAGACTTGCCAACTGCCTATGTTTTTAACACTCGGGCATTCTGACAATCGTCCTCGTGCCCAGTCCAATATGGTAGTCCTCTAGGTATCTGGGTCTCCGACGATTCCTCTTCGGGCGTACTTCCTTCACGGTAGTAGAAGTGGTAAGAACGGGCTGTTCTTCCCTTGGAACCTCCTTAAGTTCATCACTCGAGTCTTCTCCACTTGATTCTTTTTCTTCTTCTACTTCTTCATGATTTTTGTACAGTTTCATCTGTGATACGTGCACTGTACTGTTGTATTTCCTGTGTTGTTGCATTCAAATACGCTATTCTGTAAATATCACTCGGTAAAACCTCAATGACGACCAATGGTCTTTTGTAACGTAGTTGGGTCTTCGTCGGTTCTCCGGTACTTACAGTACTTCTTTTTACAACTATTACGTCTCCAACCTGGTATCTTGTTCCTTCGTATCTTCGTTTGTCATGTCCGGTTTTATACTTCTGTTGTTCTCGATCTATGTTTTCTCGGATTTCTTCTTGTAGTATGTTCGGGGGCGTTCACACTTTTGTTGTGTTAGTTTCGTGTCGCAAAATTCCATTAACGAAGCTTGGAATGTAACCATACAAACTTTCTTCGGCATTATTCAAATCTCGTTCAATTTCTTTGAGTTTGACATCTCATTCTTGTTCCTTGTTCATTGTACTCATTATCCTCGGTGCTACAGTTCTGTTAACCCTCTCTACCATTCCATTCGCTCGCGGATGTTGAGATGAGTTTAACGTATGATGTATTACATTTTCGTGACAATACTTTTGAAATTTTTAAATGTAAAACAAGTTCCTCGGTCGGTTATGATTCTCATTGGTGACCCGAAGTCTAATACGAATGATTTCAAGACCTTTAATACTATATAAGTATTACAGCTTCGCTTCGGGTACAAACGAAAAATACGAGCCAAATTATCAATAATTATCATTAGATAAACATTTTTCTTCTGGCTCTTGATGAACGGTCCTAAATGGTCAAAATGGATCTTCTCGAAAGGTCTTGCTCCTGGTGGAATCGGGTGCAAGAATCCCGGTTGTTGCTCAGCTGGATGTTTCGTGAGTCGGCACTCGAAACATGATTTTGTATGTTGTGCATATCGGCGCATGCTACCAAACCAGTACTTTCGTCGTATATGATCAAGTGTTCTTTCCAACGGGAAGTGTCCCATCATATCGTGGAATTCTACCAATAAACTCTTCCTCGTCGATTTTGGCATCACATACAACAATTTTACTTCACTTTTTTCTTCAATCTTCTTATATAATCTTCCTCCTTTTACTTGGAAATTAGCTGTTTCTTTTTTTTCTCCGTACTCATGTCCTTGCCGTCTTCTAATAGTTTAATGATTCTTTTTAATTTGACGTCAGTTCTTTGAATCATGAGTACTTGCTCTTTGCTTACAATAGTCTACATATCGAACCTTTGTTCGTATATGGCTTCCATCGTATCCTCACTGTGTTCCGTGGGTGCTCTGCTTAGGGCATCGATGTGAGTCATCCTCTATCACTTCGATGCTGAATATTGAAATTATATTCTTGTACTAAATGGCTCCATCTAGAAATTTGGGGATTAACTGTCTTGTGTGTATTTAAATATACCAACGCTTAACAATCTGTGACGATTGTAAATTCAATGTCTAATAAGAAATTTCTTAATCGGTCAATACTCCATACTATTGCCATCAATTCTAACTTGCGGCTGTCGTAGCGGCTTTCTTCTTCCGTAGTTTTCTTGGAAACACAATACACTAGATTCATTCTTCCTTGCGTTCCTCTTTGTAATAGCACACTTGCTAATCCAGACGCACTGGCGTCGGTATGTAGTTCCGTGTATTTTCTAGGATCGTACAGCTTCAATACGGGATCACTCAGCAGCTTCTGTTCCAATATCTCGAATACTCATTATTCGGTTTTGGAAAAGATTTTATGGCTTCTAACTTGTCTATACCTGGTTTCATCCCTTCTGCGGACAATTGAAAACCTAAGTATTCAACGTTTTTCTTCCCAAATACACATTTTCGCAATTTCTACGTTAAATTTGCTTTCCTTAGGGCTTCAAACACTTGGGTTAATTTATCTAACATGTCTGGCCAATCTATTGCAGGAATCAGTAGATCATCAAGATAACACATAGCTACTCGGTTCCGTAATGGTCCTAATACCATTGTTATCAGTCTGGAGAACTCATATGGTGTATTCGTCAAGCTGAATAGCATTCCCTCGAACTGTCCTACTTCGTCGGGTGTAATAAACGCTGTCTTCGCCTTGGATTCTTCTGTTAACGGTGGCTACAGATAATCGTGTGCTAAATCCAGGGTTGTGTACAGGGTGCAACCTGCAAGATGTTCAAATTGATCCTCGATTTGTGGTTTTGGGTAGTTTTTCTTCTTCGTCTGGGCGTTCAGCTTCCTATAATCAACTACTAATCTTGGTTCTCCCTTCTGCCTTACCAGCATCACAAGACTCGCATAGTCTGACTCTATGTCGGTGACGATGCCATGCACTCTCCATTCTTGAACAATCTTAGACATGGTCTGTCGATCTTTTGTTGTTGCTCTATAGGGTTTGGACACCACGGGCTTCCCGGAATCTGAAATGCTCATTTTAGTTAAATGTGTACAACCTAGTTTTGCTAGCGTTAACGCAAAACAGTCCCGGAATTCTTGTAATAATCTGACTAGTTCTTCTTTATCCGATTCGTCAATTTCTTGATCAAAATCATATCTTCGATTATATTGTTGCCTATTGTTTCCTTTTGCGCTGTTTCACTGTCTTCGAATGTCTTTTCCGTACTTCGACAGATTATTGTGCCTTCTCAAATGAGTTTCGGTTCTTTTGAGTCTTTTCGGACCGGTACTTGGATTTTCGTTCCGTTACTTATAGCGTTCACACAGTTTACAGCATTTGGGCTTATAATCGTGTCCTCGTTAGTTTTTATTTTCACCGTCGTTTTGTCGTTTCCGATTTCTATGTTTCTGAATGGATTTTCGTTTCTGTATCCAAATTGCAACTTATCATCAAAGCGCACATAAGCAATTTGTGATAGTTCTGTGAAGGAACGACCCACTAACATTTCTGGCTTCTGAACATCATCCGGCACGACGTATAAAGCTATATTCTCGACCTTAACATCATCAATACTTAACGTGACTTTCGCAACCACGTCACACTTTACTGAATTTTCATTGGCTTCACCAAAACCATAAAGTATTTGCTCGCTTGGTTCACATACGAGTCGGAGTTTGTTTGCGCAGCTTTCTCGTATGGTGCATACTCCACTGCCTTGGTCTATGAATGCTTGCACTTCGTAGTAATCATTCACGATCGCCGGTTTCAAGAACTTTTGATAATCCGGTTCAGAGCCTGTAATCATGCTTACCGTGTCTTTCGCATTCTCGCCTTGTCTCTTCGGACATTTCTTAGCGATATGTCTGCTCTCCTTGCATATAAAACATATCAGTTACCGTGTTTTCAGGCATCCGCTGGCAATATGGTCGTATTGTTTGCAGTTCAGACATTTTGGTGCACCCTTTTCATTCCACAATGGTCTTGGCATCTGATTCTTAGTAACTCTTTCTTCTTTGACGTTATTTACGTTAACATTTTGAGATTTTGTTTCGGTATGCTTCTGTTGCTTTATTCTTGAAGATCTGGATTGGTTGATTCTGTCAAATTGTAGCAGGTAGTACGAAGTTCCTCGGAGTACGGTGTGGCTAGAACCGCAACTCAGCCAAAATATCCAAATATCCAAACCGAGTAAATCATCCGCATCCGCATGGTCTCGTCCAACGATCATCGTGCATAATTCTCGTGAATACAATCCTAGAGTTATCTGTTCCTTTGCATCACTTATGTCCAGTCCAAGATCCAGACATAAACTGCACACAAAAATTAATGATATCTGAAGCCGTAATCTAAGGTTCAGATCAGCGAATGTCAATTGTATCATGTGTAACAAGACAAAATTCACATTGCGCATGTCTCCTCTGGCGTTCCCTAGTTTAGAGGTGGGTTTATGGAGCGAGTTCTTTTCGCTCTAATCCGAAATACCCGAATGCTTTTATAAAAATACTATTTACTCCAAATTGAATACCCGAACACACAAAGTGCATTTAGAGCGAAAAGAGCAAATAGAGTGCTATACCCGATTCGTGAAATTTTTCGCATACGTAAGTGGGAGAGATGCGCATGCGAACTGCATATTGGTATTCTTGAAACGAAATCGTGTGGTCGTAGGCGAATATTCCGTGCGCAATTACATCGCATGGGTTTGAATAACTTGAAAGTATTATTCGCACATGAAACTGTGTCTGTCACTGTTACTTGTGTTTGGTGTATCAGTACTTAGATGATATAAATCAAATTATGTTTTTATATAACTCCGGGTACGTTTTATGATCTTATAATGACGCCAATTACAAATCTAGAATCTCCATACACTTGAGTATCGTTATAATATTCTACAAATGTGTGCTCGTGCATTCATAGAACGATGCAATGGATTGCTAGAAAGGAATTTTAGGTGCCTCTTAACGAGCCTTGTATTCCAAATCTGAAATGGTTAGCAAAATTAGAGTATTATTATTACATAACACTTGTATATTAATATTGCCATATTATATACGTACATACAGTAAACTAAAAAAATAATATCTACTATATCAAATATGTATATATAATAAATTTTGAATATTAAAATTACAACACTTATGGCTTATAACAGTGTCGTTGACAGCTACGGCTGACAGCTTTGGTTGACAGGTTGACAGTGACAGTTAAAAACAATTATATGATGAAGCATTCACGTGGTACAAATGTTTCGTTTAGATTGGCTGCTACAAACTACGTTCGCTTGCTTTCGAGAATCGTATGCGTAGGCTCCGGCCGAGTTTCGTTTGGTATTCAAGAATACCACTCATACGTACAGTACTATTCGTGCACGAAACTAACCACACGAATTTTGTTGCGTGCGGAAAATTTCGCATGATTTCAAGAATAGGGCCCCAGGTGTAACAGCGCGTGTTTATAATAAAAACATATTACAAATATGGGGAGAGTGTAGATGTTTTCAGAGTTTCAGCAACATTTTCACTACTGCAGCAATATTTTTTTGAGAATAACTACTACGATGGTAAACACGGAGTTTTGCATCTTGTACTGTACCAATTACAAAATTGTTTGTTAATTTAACCGACTTTGTAGCTCCTGTACTTCTCGAGATAGCAATAGTGTACCACTTAAAATGAACATTCTGTTTAAATAAATGTTATAATAATGATTTAATTGTAGGAATAAAAATGAACTGGGTTCTCCTATTATTTCTAATACAAGTAATCTTGTAAAATACCATTTGGGAACTATTGCATTTGGATCTTTGATTATAACAATCGTCGAATTTTTAAAACAAATAATAAGAGGTCTGAGGCAGCATGCGGAAGATAAGAAAAATATTGTGGCTGCAATAATATTTTGTATTCTTGGAACGCTTTTGCAGTGGTTAGAAGAATTTTTAAAATTTTTCTCACGAAATGCGTATATTATGACAGGTATGTTGAAATCATGTATAATGTTAAAACTTTGTTAATATATTTTATTTGTAGCAATTTATGGATATCCGTTTTGTAACGCAGGAAAGAAAGCCTTCAAATTGTTGGTGAATAACATATTTAATGTTGTTGCAATTAATTCTGTTGGTGATTATGTACTATCATTTATGAAAATATTTATTGTGTTATTTACAACTCTTATTGGTTACGAAGTGATACGAGTAAGTTATTTGAATAATTTGTTTAAATTTTTTGTGAAATATGTCACATTATTTCAGATCAAAGAGCTCCACTTCATTTGGGCCCCATTACTAGTTATTGCACTTATTGCTTTCTTCATTTCTCATTGCTTTATTACTGTTTTTGAGGTAAATATTAATAATTGTAGTATAACACCAAGTAATAATAATTCTTTTGTTACTTTTAAGATGACAATTGATACAATTTTCCTTTGCTTCTGTGAAGACTGCGAACAAAATGACGGATTATCAAAACCTTACTACATGTCTGTCAATTTAATGGAATTTGTAGAAAATAGTAATAAAATCAGAAAGGCACCATGGGAAGCCGAACAACTTCAAGCGTGGGAACAAGGACCAAAAAGGCTTCTTCAGCAAGGTTCTTAAGTAAACTCTGTTTTCCCTGGGTTTCATGTTAATTTTTTAATTCCTTCTGGACAATAATATTTTAATATAGCAAAAAAAAAATAGTAGTACTCGAATATGATATATTTTTGTAAATTTTATAAAAATGCTATTATTTTTTAACTGAATATCTTTGTTCACTTTACTTGTATCATTATCCTTACATTTTAACAATAGTGTGTCTCACGGTGAGATTTATATGCAACGGCTCCTTAATTAAAGATATTAAAAAAAAAATTATGTGATCATTTACAGTGGTTGCAAAGAATAATTTATATATAAGCATATTACATTAATAATAAAATGGAACCGTATACTTTTGATCTCAAAGTATTTCAACTTATTTTCGGTTTAAGTGAGCTGACATTTGAAAAAAGATTTTTTGTAACCAGTGACCTGTAGATTATATTCAGAATTTGAAACACCAGTACAGTATTTGTAGTACGGGAGACAGTGGTCATGGTCATGACAACTTAGTAGAAGGATGTCATTGGAGACTAATTTCAGCGCATCTCTGTTTTAAAATATGTTTGTGCCCTGTGATATTCTTCATGAGTTTTGTTAATACATTAGGTCAAATTATAATAAGACTTCTACATTATCGTGCAAATTTGTGTTATGTAAATACAGATTTCATTCAATATAAAATTTGGATATAATGTTTCATTTGGTTAATGCAATTCGAAAGATTGCGGGAATTTCCAGTGACATATTATTTTCAACAATGTATTTTGAAAGAAATTTATTAGTTAATTTGCATCATAATGAATAAACATAGCAGAAATATTAGGTATTTTTTTCTTAAATATTACAAAATTATAATATAATATTTTTAAAGAAACGTTTTGACATACGGTATATTAAATACAATTTATGTCACTAGTAACATTCATTCGTGTCAGTTATTATAGTTATCGCCTCCCTTGCAGCAGTTGAAAGAGTGTTCAGTGCATAATATAATCACTGGTTATTGGTACATGCAAAAGCGTACATAAACATGAATCTCATTATATTAAAAAATATTTTTCTCCAGATATATATATATATATATATATATATATATATATATATATATATATATATATATATATATATATATATATATATATGTATTCTTGTATATCTATATAGCGTTCCAAAAAATACGTGTGAAATAAATATTTTATAATTTGTATTGGTTGATATGTTTAATCTTATGAAACCGCACAAGTATAATAATATTTTATGTAGGATTTTGAAAAGCGTACATAATACTGTAATAGTTTTAATACGTAGGTATACTTTTTTTTAAATATTTACATATTTTTACAATTTTTATTCTCTTCCTGTATCAGAGGTAATATTCTGTCTATGAAATATTGTAGCTTATAAAGGTGCATTCACAAATGAAAATTAGATTTATAGTTTTTGTTTAGGTTTAAGTAAGTCATTCATAAATGTAAGTTTAAATTACCTGAAAATTAGTTTTGATATGTACAGACATCTGTGTAAATACTTCAAAAACAAGATTAAGAGCAGTGCTCAACAAGACACCTGTGCGCCGTGAAACTGTCATTCGCTGCGCTTGATATTACTGGTTATATTTCAGCAATTAAGTTATGACAGTCTCCATGTTCTTCTCGCATTTGTTTAAAAAACCGAATCCACCAAGTGGATACTAAATAAAGATGGATGTATATATCTATATCATTTCTGACTCGTTTTCATTGGTGAAGTTTGTGACGTCAAACTAAATCATAAACCTAAAGTTTGGACCTTGCAATGTTTAGCTTTATGATTTGGATTTAGAGACTCTAAATTCTGAAGTATGAATGGAGTAATTACATAATATGCGGCCAAAGTCTTTAAATCTAAAGTATAAACCATAAATGTAAACCTAATTTTCATTTGTGAATGCGCCTTAAACGAACGTAAATAATATTCATATAAATTATGATAGCCTTATACCTTATTTTTTACAATTTTTACCTGACTTTTGTAACAGAGACATCTGACATGCAGTGTATGAAATATCGAAAGTCTTACCACCGAAAATTGTCTTGACACCGTAGTGGACTGAGAAATAATTAAATTTTATATTTTGACTAATTTTCTTATTTTATATAATTATTGTCCATTTACATTTATGTAGATAGATATGAAAGATTTTAAGGTACGTGAATTGTTTACTATACTGAAGAGTGGTACAAAAAGGGGACAAGATACATATTTTGAAATGTAGAGATTTGTTTAGAAAATTGATCTAAAATAGAGTCTGCGTCTATACTGTAAGAATGGTATATGTATTATGTCGCATACGGGGGAACTACAACAGCATAGGTTTTTTTTACATATCCCGTTCTTGCACTTTAATTTTGTCGGGGTAATTTAGAAATATTCATACAAATATCCTTCATGCGCCAAAATATTAAAATCGCAAAATATAGTTAAAAATTAAGTTATAATGAAAAAAAAAAAAAACAGTACACTTGTAAAAATATATTAAATTTGCTATAAAAAATCATTTTTTTTTTTGGACCTAGAATAAAATTTTAAAATTTATGTTGTCTCCTTTTTGCCCCAGGATCTTCAATTATGTATTGATAGCTATGTATTATATTTTCACGATAGCTATTATTTTTATACGTGATTAAATCTTTGTTTACAAGGAACGTTGTCACCAGCACGGTTTCCGTCCGAACAGTCCGGTTTAAACGGCAATTTTCTCGTTTTAGTTTACATGAGACGGAGCGGAATAGTCCGAACGTTTGGGAATTCGTCAGGCTGGCATTAGCAATTTCGAAAAATGAAGTCACTAGATTTATTTTGTAACTTAGCAATTTGGAAACAGTAAAACAAATTAATATAAACGAATTAATATTAATGAAGTAGTAAAACATCTTTGCTTGTACAATTTGACACAAGGATTACAGAAACGTGCAATTAGAATTTTTTTACAGACATTGATTGGGGTTAAACTTGGATAGCTTCCTTTATTTCCTATTCTCTGTTTTTGTTTTCTTGTTTTGTATAATATATAAACCACAGCAATTTTTTCAATATTCATTCTAATTTTAAACAATAAATTGTCAGCTGATTTTCTTTATAAATATTAGTATGGTAACCCTGCATAGCTTTAAAAGTGGGCATGCGTGAACAACTTCTGCCGTTCCAATCGGGCGACTCTGACGGTAAAATAGAATCGAAACTTAATTTTCCTTATACCGGCGATGACGGCCGTAAGAGAAGATTCCACAGTCGGAATGCGATCCGTTGAAACCGTTCCGGTGACACAGTTCTTTGTAAACTTAGCTTAATGGTAGTTAATCAAATTACTTAGCAACACTGTATTTGCATGAAATTGTCGTATAATGGTTACCTTAACACCGATTTCTGAATTTTTAATGACTTTTGTGCAATTTAGTGACGATTTCAAATAACACAATATTAAATTGGATTATTAACAGCACTGATTGAATTTGTCATTTGATAGTTCATTTTATGCAGTTTTTTATTTTATTTAACTGGCAGTTAAAATTGTTTATTTAACTGACAGTTAAAATTTTAATCGGACATTGTAAAATTGAGTGTCCATTGTTTTTATTTTGCGAAGAACAAAATAATTTTCTTATATGACGTAGGAAATATACCAAGTTTCATAATTACTTGTATATCTATAACCGTTTATCCAAATTAGCGATAAAAATAATATGTACAGCTAGGGTTATCTTCAAGAGAATGGTACTATGTAGGAGCAGGAGTTAGGCCTATATTTATATTACCTGTGTACATGTGGTAGTATACAGTGTGATTACTATTGGTTACAGGATATGGAAAACTTTTTTTATTAATTGTTTGATAGAAATTATCTAATAAATATCTTCAAACTATTAAAAATGCACACATATAATTTCCGTAATATGTACACATTATACATATAGGAAAGCCAGTATGTTTTTGTTTCAAGCAATGTATTATGTTATTTAGGAATTTTGTATATAGCATCTTACTTCAAATTGAACATTTTAAACAAAATGATAATTGTTTATAACGGGTGTAACACGCGAGCCATAGGCGTTTAACATGGGAACAGTTTTTCCTTTCGTAAAAGTGGCCTATTATTTAGACAATAATGTTTCAAATAAATGTTGTAGAGAATTTCGTTCTGCATCTAACTCAATAATCACATATTTTGTACGTTCCATAACCGAGAAAATTGAATTTAAAGTTTTATAAAAGTGACTTCTATATTGCATCAGCCGTAATATTGAAATAAAATCACAAACAAATGTAATGAGATTTCACAAGTCAGAAATTATAAAATATAATATGCATCAAAATAATTTGTTGCATTTCTTCGTATGAATAATTCTCCATTTTCCATAAGGAACAGAGCATTTCTTACACTTATAAAATTTTAAATTTAATTTTTTCAGTTACGGAACTTACAAAATAAAATGTGTATATTGAATTAGATGCAGAATAGACCATTTTCATTGAGAATGAAAGATCTATTGCAAATTTTTGAAATTCTAAATTGTATTCTCTACAAAGCGACCTCAACATGTCCTCTGCTGATCTCTCAACAGTGTCATTTGTTACCATCCGCAAATAACACATGCCATGACACATTTTTGTTTTCATTTGATTTGTTTTTGCACCCCGGAACACAACAATGTACTCCAACCATGATTTTAGTAGACAAAAACATTTCTTATTTGGCAGAGAGAAAACAGTTTGACAAACTATGTAATTAGCTGACCATATTATCAACGACATGTAAATAATAATTATATTGTTGAGATATCGCGAAGGAATTATCAAATGAAGAATGAAATTTGTCCTATTCTTCACAAAAAGTTTTATTAACATACATTTTGTGAAGAAAAGGACAAGTTTTATTCTTCATTTCACAGGGCAGTTCGGACCTCTCACTCTAATCATGCGCACAACACCAGTGTAATTTGTCTATTAAATTCTCACAACATATATTTGTCTAAAATTAATAGGACACTTTTGCGGAAGAAAAAACTGTTTTCTCATTAAACTCCTATGGCCCGATTTTCGTGTTACACCCGGTATATATGTAGAAGTAAAGAGACTATAGTAAATAAATGTATTTTTAAAATTGAAGGTATTTTACTTGAAAATGAAACTAAAAAAGCAACATTCTGGCTATATAGCCTGTACATTATACAAATTATATGCGTGCATTTTTAGTAATAAAATTATTTGTCCGATTAATAACAAAAAGTTTTTCATATGCTGCAAGTTAATCACCTTGTATTTATAGCCTAAATAAAACACATTACTTAAGGCTAAAGATAATAAAATGCATAATGTTCAATATAAAATATGTGTGGTAATTCATGAGTGCTCAATTTTCATTTCTCATTAAATAAAATAATAACATCAGGGAAATTATTAGTCCGGTCGTTAAGGGCGAAATTTTGCCTCCACCCTGCATTTTGTGATGCAAGCAAGCCGTTTGGGTTATATGTTACTGAGACTATACCCCACCGATTAAGAGATGTAGCCACCCGGAAATGCCCCGGAGGCACAGGTTATTGCGGGTTGTATACCTCATTGGCGCAGTTTTCTTAAAGTCGCCGTGGTGCGCAAACCATTGGATCTTCAAATTGAATTTTTCTAATAATAATAAAAACAATGGAAAGGTCTTTGATGCCAAAATTTCAAAAAAACACAATGTGCTAAATTCAAGAGGAAAATTTATACGTTATATGTAACCAAACATTTTTTTTTTTTTGCACTGCAACATCAAAACCTTTCCATTGTTATTATTATTAGAAAAATTAAACTTTGAAGATCCAATGGTTTGCGACCACGGCGACTTTAAGAAAACTGCGCCAATGAGGTATACAACCCGCAATAACTTGCGCCTCCGGGGCATTTCCGGGTGGCTACATCTCTTAATCGGTGGGGTATAGTCTCAGTAACATATGACCCAAACGGCTTGCTTGCATCACAAAATGCAGGGTGAACTGCCTTAACATCCGGACTATACAGGGCCCATGACGTTAAAATTAAATGCAGGTGAGTATTTGAGAATTGTTGTTAAATAAACAACTTTTTTTAATTCTCGTATACTTAACATAATAATAATAATAGTAATAATAATAATAATAATAATAATAATGAAAGTTGAATTATGTAGGTGTTTTTTTCTGCAATAACGTTTATAAGATTCCAAATCGAAAAAATTATATGTATTTATTGGCACACGAAATAATTCATCTTTCATTATTATTTAAAGTTTTCAAATTCTGAAATTTTTTAAGTAATATAAATTTACATTGCGACGAAGCATCCATTATTAAAATAATCATAAATTCGTTATTTTTCTAAAGAAATTATTTTCGCTTTGCCGTCTCTTAGAAGTTATTTGAATTAAAAATATTCAAATTTATTTTTCGTTATTATTACCCTCCCTAACAGAATCGAATTATTGAAACAGAAAATTGTTATGACTTCAATTAGTATTTAATCCGAATCAAAACTTCTTTAGTTTTACGGAATGACCTACTGCTACAGTTCTTTTGTGACCTTAAACGCTTGTAGATTTAACATGAACTATAAATACTAAATATTTTCAATAACCTAAAAACTTGATGATGATGGTCTTTTTGAGTCAATTTTCTAAATAAAGGTTATTTCATATATTATTCATCTTTCATTAAAATAATCTGGAATGTGCTTCATTTAAAATATTCATATTATTGACCACTGTTTTGTAGGTTGGGTGCAAATTTAAATATATTGCACATTTTGGTTAATTGCTACTTAACTGTTTAGAAAGTTGAATAATATGTATTTATATTGATTGTTCTTTACCTTCCGTCACCTTTAGGTAAGGAAGGTATTGCCTTTGGTCAAAAAATTCGATGATGAGTTTTTAATGAATAATCACGTTTTAGGGTCCCTAGAATACGATTTTACTATTTTTACGATTTCTGTATGGATGGATGTATGTGTGTGACGATTCTTTCGGATCGCATAACTCCAATACCACCTTTACAAAAATTATATTTTTTTCGTATTTCTCTTCTTTACATCCAAATGAAGAGCTGATTAGATTTTGATTATAATTAGTCGACCGGAAGTATTCTAATTAGAAGATTTTGACAGTTATTCTTGAAAAACGCTGTTAAATATCATTTTTATCTCCCGTCATACCGTAGGTAAGGGTAATGTAATCGTGCCAAAAATTCGATGGTGAGTTTTTAGTAAATAAGCACGAATTAGGGTCCCCACAACACGTTTTTACTATTTTTTACGATGATGTGTGTGTGTGTGTGTGTGTGCGTGCGTATATGTGTGTTGTGTGTGTGTGCGTATGTGTGTGTGACGATTTTTTTCATCCACGATAACTCTTATAACAAACTTAAAGAGTTGATTAGATTTTGGGTAAAATTGGATAACCGGAAGTGACTGTTTACTTGAAGTCCATAACAATTTTTAATGAAAAACTATATTAAATTATAATCCAAAACTTTTAAATTATAGTATTTAAAACTTCTATATCAAGGGGAACAACATATTAGATTTTGGCTAAAATTAATAAACCAGAAGTGACACTTTACTTGTAGCTCTGAACAGATTTTCGTGAAAAATGTATTATGATATACTCCAAAACTTCTCATATTTAGTATTTAAGACTTTTATATGAAGAAAAACAACATATTAAATTTTGGTTAAAATTGATAATCAGGAAATGATACTTTACTTAAAGTTCTCAACAGATTTTCGTGAAAAATATATTATGATATATTCCAAAACTTTTCAAATTTGGTATTTAAGATTTTTTTTATTAATGAGAACGACATGTTAGATTTTTTCTAAAATTGATGAACCGGAAGTGATACTTTACTTGAAGCTCTCAACAGATTTTCGTGAAAAATATGATATATTCCAAAACTTTTCAAATTTGGTATTTAAGATTTTTATATGAATGTGAACGGCATGTTAGATTTTTTCTAAAATTGATAAACCGGAAGTGATACTTTACTTGAAGCTCTCAACAGATTTTCATGAAAAATATGATATATTCCAAAACTTTTCAAATTTGGTATTTAAGATTTTTATATTAATGAGAACGACCTGTTAGATTTCTTCTAAAATTGATAAACCGGAAGTGATACTTTACTTCAAACTCTGAACAGATTTTCGTGAAAAATATAATAGGATATATTCAAAACTTGTCAAATTTAATATTTAAGACTTCTATATAAAGGGAAGCAACATACTAGATTTTGGCTAAAATTGATAATCCGGAGGTGATACTTTATTTGAAGCTCTGAACATATTTTCGTGAAAAATAAGTTGATACAATCCAAAACTTTTCAAATTTGGTATGCAAGACTTTTATATTAATGAGAACGACATACTAGATGTTTTCTAAAATTGATAAACTACTTTACAGGAAGCTAAACAGATTTTTTTGAAAAAGTGTATTCCTGATTCATAACTTCTCAAATTTGGTATTTAAAACTAGTGTATAATTTGAAACAACATTAGATTTGGATTATACCTATATGATAAACCGGAAGTGGTATTTAATTTGGAGCTCTTCTCAGATTTTCGAGGAAAAACGTTATAAAGTATAATCCAAAATTTGGTATTACAGATTTTTCGATTTATTGGAACAACATATTAGATTTTATTTACAAACGATCAACTTGATGTGATACTTTACTTAAGGCGATTTCGGGCGACATACCCGTTCACTTCTTCGGATTTCTTACGGTTAGTTACTGTATGATATGGTTAATGGTGGCGCCAAAAATCGTTGGTTCACTTGTTGACACTGTACTTGGTGCTTATGTATATTCTGCGACATTTAAAACTGTGAAAATACTGTCTGACAATTAAAATGCATTAACGGAGAAAAATAGTTTTTTCCATATTTGTCCAAAAAAGAGTGAACGAAAATAATGTCATCCTGTTTGACATAAGACCACGACTCCGATTGTTTTGACATTTCAAAAAAAGACATGTGAAAAAGAGATAGAAATAGTGAACAGAGAGCTGACCCGACTCGCAAACTCGTTCAGCTGTGAGCACTGATCCAAGCATAGCGGGTATGTTGTTCCTAGCGCCCGAATGTGTGAACGTACCTGAACGCAACATACCGCAAGTGTACGGTTGTCGCCCGAAATCGCCTTTAAAGCTCATTGCTATTTCAAACATGGAATTGATGGGAGGTCATGTGTTGGCCCGGTTGTCCACATCAGATTTTTTCATATTTAATGTTATTATAAATATTAAAGAATATTTTATTCTTTATACGATTTGATTATATTTTATACTCAATAGATATAGAGCGTGATATAGGCCGTATTTGTTTGGGACTTTTTAAGTAACCTAGTAGGTTAATTCTGTTTAATTGGCACGGTTTAAATAACCCAGAACTGTTCCCGAACTGATCTATCTCACCCAGCTATTTTGCTGGGTTGGTGAGTTGAACCCGTGTTCATCTTTGTTTATGTATTGTTATCCCTTTCTAGACTGTCAGTTTCTGTTGATATTTGTGGTGGTATAGGTTATACACTAATTATTTGGTTTGGTTATTT